>CAEGAG010081885.1:0-22837 GCA_903067065.1 Brachyrhaphis terrabensis | reverse complement strand
CTCCAAAGGTAGAATAACACAGGCCTAGAGCGCCCTCTTGCGGTTTAGTGTGAAAATAACATGTGCTATGATATAATAATGTGTTAATTTCACACATAAGTCGATCCGGAGTATAAGTCGCACCCCCGCCCAAACTATGAAGAAAACTGGGACTTATAGTCCGGAAAATACGGTAAAACAAGATTTAAAAAAACAACAAAAAAAAACGTCATCCAAGCATCAAAACATTTGACGTTTTTTCAAAATTGACCTGTTTCGAATAAGCAAATTTATTTTCAAAATGTCAAATTGTGCATTTATATCATCAATGGAAACGCAATTACAAGCACAACATAATTCCTACTGCAATAAGTTTTGAAAAGTAGCCACAGTTATGCTGAACTTGACCTGGTATTTTATTCGTCTCTATCTGTCTTCCCGTTTTGATTTTTTACCCTCCATAGCATTACATTTTGGTGGGATGCACTTTCTTTGTGTAGATAAAGCTTTCAGTAATGAGTTTGTGCTGCAAACTTTTCTGCTGCCACCCGTAATCTGCAGACTGCGGCATGAGTTAATGCAGTCGCCACGAGCCGGATAATGCTCCATCTGTTGAAACCCTGTCACCCCACAGCTCTGCCTCGCTCCCAGCAAACATTGTGACATTGAATCGTTGTTGATAACAAAGCCAAGATGTGCTGGGTCACTGCTTCCTACACCAGGACGTTTACTCTCTCTGTATCAGCTATCAGAAAAACCTTCCTAATCTGCTGCTGAAGCCTTCAGTAATATTTTTGAGCCGAACAATGCTGCAGCTGATGGTTGGCTAACATCCGATGCATACCTGTGAAGCCTGGATGTCTTCCAGTAGTGATGAATAATTGAGTAACATAATGCAACAAGTGGTAAAAGGCCTCGCTGATGCTTTCTGACACCACCCACCTGCTGTTTTTATGTCTCATTTAATGCAACCGATGTTTGCCTGCAGGCATTTATGTAAAACAGACGTATGGCCTATCTAACACGCCTCAGGTTTCACAAGAAAGTCACTTTTTTGTCCACAAAATAGGGCAGATTATTTCACTCATGAAAAATGTTTTGTTATAGGTGAAAAAATCTGCTAGTGTCTCTACAATGTAGAATATATTAAGGAATTATTTCCTTAAACAAACTACTATATCTTGCTGAGAAGTTAATGTAAGTTAGTTCTTATTTCAAGTATTTTAAGATACTTGGTAGGATTTTGTGTTTTTGCAGTGTTTCACATTAGTAAAGGTTTTGACTAGGTCACTCCAAAACCTCAAGTTTGCAAATGTATGACTGGATGTGTTTCACCAGAATTTTCTGCTAAAGAGAAGAATTTGTAAGTTGTAAGTTGATTTTAAACTACTAATGCAAATCAGCCTCAGGCCATCACACTACTATAAAGTTTATCTTTACAATAACGTTTCTTTTCTAAAATGCCAGATGTGACAGAATAACTGCTAAACTTCCACCTTTAACTCGTCTTTAGGTTTGTCACAGCAAAAAATTCTGCTGGAAGATAAATTGTCCCAGTAATTATTGCAATAAATCATAATATTGTTGCAATTTTCAAGTGATATATTCATAATATTGACATTAATAATGCAAGTTTGCCTTCCCGAAGACAATTAAACTTTAATTTAGTAAAGTTACAGTCTTTAGTTCAGCTTCTGAAACTGGAAGAGGTTTCAAATATCCCAAAATAAAACACGACAACCAAAAGCAATGAATAAAATGGAAATAAAAAAACATCATTATCAATAAAATTAGGTCTGTAAACAAAAAAATTAACTATGAACTCAAATTGAAATTGAAACAATTAATCAGATTAATTGTGATTAACTGATTATTCAAATAATTGTCAACTAATCTAATAATCGATTAATCGTTAATTTGAGTACAAAGGCTTAATAAAAACAACATCTTAAGAGAAGTAATTATCCAAAACTGAACAGGTATATATATTATTTTGGTTTGAGCCAAATCTCTGGTGGTTTTCAAAGTCAGAGTTTGTTCTCTGCGTAAATCCAGTCAGAGATTCGGAACATGTTTGCATGCCCTCCGGCTTCTTTCCAACACTTTCTAATATTGTGTCAAACTGTGCTGGGCTGAGAAAAGACGGCATTCAAAACGGGGGATCATTAGCAGTCAAACTAGGACTTAACTGCTAAGCCAAAATAACGATCGCACTCAAGGACTGAGCTGGCCCACATTCCTCTTTTCTTTCTCTCTGCCGCTTTTTCCCCCTCTTCACTTTTGATTCCACGAGACAGAGGGGCTGACATCTTTGAAAAATGACCTAAAAGCGAAAGCGTAAGGCAGACAACAGGAAAAAGAGGAACAAGGGGAAGGATTTTAGCACCACAAGGGGCTTCAGTATTAGCAGGGAGGAAAAGGCTTCAAAGCTGTCAGTGATGCCCAGGGGCCCAAACGGCAGAGAGCGGTCGGGATGCAGAGCAGGAAATGCGATGGAAACGGGTCGGGCTCCAACAAAATGTTCCGTTTATCCACTTCCTCTCACCATGTTGAATGTAAAGATAAAGTCACCTGTTGATGAATGTGTTACAGCTATCATCTCTGACTGTGTGATATAAATAACTGGTAATTTCCGGGTCTTTATCAGAGCTGTACTGCGGCAACGATTGGACCTTTTCTACCTGCTGGTTCCTGTCTACAGCCAGTCAGAACTGCTGTTCTGACTGAGCTGAGAAACTAATAAATTCAATGCAAATGATAGTGTTGATGTAAATTAGCTGAATTAAATATGAAAAACTATGCAGATTCAATCAAAATTTTGCTAATAAATAGGGCTGAAACAATTAATCGTGATTAATCGATTGCTGAAATAATTAACTGGAGAATACAGACTCAAAAAATGTAATTTGCTGAAAAAACAACATATTCAGAGCAGCAATTAAGCCAACACTGTACAACAAAGCCATCATTGATAAGCTGATAATAAAATATTAGGTTTCAGTGTGATGTTTTAGGAAGCTGAATCTTTCCCAGCTTACCTGACTCACCTGAGTTCAGTTTTATTCCTGATGCTGTGGAGTGAATAGCTACTTTGCTGGAGGCGCGTCGTTTCATTAGCCTGTAAATTACAGATGGAGATCATTTCCCAGTAATGCTTTAACCTTTCATTGACCTGAATGGAGACATAATACTTACAGAGCTGTCATAAATCCAAATGCTACAAAAATGAGAAACGATTTAATAAGACGTTTAATTACGTTAAGGTTGAGATCCAATCAACCAACTTTATTACATATAAAAAAGATTACAGATGCCTCAATTAAACATATTTACACCTGAACCAAGATTATTAAAAATATGAATCCATGAAATCAAGAATTAAATGTATAATTAATCTTTGAAACGACTCACAAAAGGTAAAAATGTTTCTATAACTGTTTCTAAAAGGATGAGGTTTTAAATATTGCAACTATCTAAACTGATTAAAACTCCAGCACAATTCTGGAGTTTAATCAGCTTTTTAAAAACACAAAGTAAACGGTTTAAATAACTTTATCTGATTCAGGCTGCACTTCCAAATTATTATCTCAGCATAAAGAATGTTTCTCTGGATGGTGGGTTGCTGGAAAATATGTTTTCAGGTGTCAATTTTAATAAAAAGTAAATAATGAAATACTATTTAGAACTTGATAATGTTCAATTATTTATCTTTACACATCATTGGTACTGAAATTCTGCACACAGTCACCTGATTATCAAAACAGGTTAATAAAAAATTAGATGCAACATCTTAAATTTCAAGTTATTGTAGCTCATTTTATTGTTTTAAGTCTCGACATAATTTAAACCAAATTCAGTTTATTAACTCATTTTGCAACATTTAATCAAGACTCAAAAGATTCACTGGGATACATATGCCTTTATATTGAAAATATTTCTATTAGTCAATCAAATAGATTAAAACAACTATTTAACTCTTATTGAACTGCACACACCTATTGACAAACAAAAGGAAAAATACCTATATTTATTTTTCAGTGTTTCAGGCGTCAGACGGTTATTTGTGCGGTCGACCAGATCAGCGCCATAAATCCACGTGTTGTGCTTCATTTCTACTCAGCGATGCAGTGCTGCTGTCTCTTTGTCATGAACGACAGGCTGCAGGCGGTTTGAGTGAGAGATGAGGTGCGGTCTCTAAACGACTGAATCTTGAGGCGGGCGGCTCAGACTGGAAAATGGAATAGCACACACACACATGTTTGCGTGGCTATCTTTGTGGGGACTTTCCATTGGCCTCCATTCATTTCTAACCAAAACTCAATTGACCAAAAAACAGTGTTTCCCTTTGTGGGGACCAGGCTTCGGTCCCCACAAGGAGCAGTGGGTCCCCACAATGTAGTATGTGTCAGGAAAATGGTCCCCATAGGTATTAAAAACAAACACACACACACACACACACAACCTACTGATCCCACACAGTCCAGCCCACCACCCACCCACTAAATTTGTATCTCTCGCTCTCTCCTCGTCTCATTTTCCGTTGCTCTGCCGGTGGCTGTGTGCAAATTCACTCACTGTGCAAATGAAAAGCAGATCTGCGCCGTACAGTTTCATTTGGTCTCATATTCCTGCTGCAGGAGAGTCTCTTCATGCTGCTCTCCAGCACGTTTCAGATTAGATTAGAGATTATTCATGCAGACTGATGCACAAACAATTCACTCCAGACTCGCTCTCGCATCTCACTATCAAGGCTTGTGTCGTCCGCTTTTGGTCGGATGCTGTGCAGAAACTTTCACTAGAAGCTGAGTTTGAATATTCAGAATATCATATTTACAATTAAATCGGGTTTAGCACAAACAAACGTCTTCTTCCCAGAGGAAGGCGTATAGATTGAGATTTGTTTTTGGTGCTACTTCTGAATAAATCATAAATGAGAAATGTCTTTACATTTCAGGAAAACCGATTCTCAGGACTGATTACTTTCCGTTTTTCTCTCCTTACAGATGCGAAGCACGCGAGGTGTTTCGGTTTGGCCTGTTGGATTTGTGGGTGGCCGAACATATGAGCGCCCCCTGGTGTCCGGGGGAAAAGTGGTTGGTTGGTACACAGGCTGGAGGCCGGACAGACCCTTTGCTACTGACATGGCAGGTAAGAAGCAAAATGGAGAGATAATGAGACTGACTTTTTCTGCCTCATTGGAAGAAAAATGTCTTGTTCTTCAGGTAACAAGACGCTAAGAAGTGATTATATTTTCAATATCTGACCTGAAATATTCAAGATGATTCAACACAGTTCAGCGTTTTACAGCAGTAACTCTCAGGGTGCATTCACACCAGCCCTGTTTGGTTTGCTTTAATCAAATTCTGAGTCGTTTGGCGATGTGTGAATTCGCAATCGAATTCTGATGTGAATCAAAAAACTCTTGCCGCTTAAGAACCTCGGTCTCGGTTTGGTTGAAGTGAAACTCTGGTGCGGTTTGAATGCAGATGTGAACACCAAGAGAACCAGAAACCGCTCCAAAAGCAGGAAGTGGGCTACAGCACAGGGCATTGTGGGTAACTACAACCACACAAACGCGAGAGTCTGGCGCTAGCAGGAGAAATGACTTGTAAGGCAAATATTTTGGCTTTTGTAATGACAAAATTCTCTTTTGTCATTACAAAAGACAAAAGATAAATTCTACAACCCCTAAAATTTGATGCCATTTTTTTGTTCACATTTTGGAAAAAAGAAAAAACAGAACAAAAGTTACATTTTTGGTTCCACATAGAACCGGACTCTCAGGTGTGAAAACACCCTCAAGCATGGTTCTGGGAGAATTTAGACCCACTCAAACAATGCTGCCATTCAGGTTTACAACAGCATCTCAGTCAGTTTTGTTTTGATTCTTTTCTTTTACGTAAGAAATTTCCAGCTGTGCTTCGTTTTATCTTCCCATTAATGACCCATCTTCATTTGACTCCCATTCAACTCTAAACACTGTGAACTCCAATGGCTGCTGGAAAGGACAAATGTTCATTCTTGTTGGTTGTGCAGGAGCCTCTACTTACGCTTTTCAAAGATGCACGGTTGTACAATTTTGCAATTGTTTGCAGCCCTTTTCATGTGTGAGTGTAAATGTTGAGTTGGGGGGGCGTGGCCAGCAGCAGCTTATTTGGATTTAAAGTGACAGGAGACCTTAAAGCAGCTCATAGGAAGAACTGAGGAGAGTAAAATCGCATTACCCAAGAATGATTTGGTGCAAGCAATGTAACAAACGTGTTTGGTAGACCTATCCTAACCTCTTCAAGGAATAATAAAATAAAACCATACTTTCTTTTTCAAGTTCTCAGGACTCGTCGATTGAACAGCTGAAATCAGATTGAATATTTTTGATTTGTTTGCCGCCAACTGGGAAAAACAGAAACAGACACTGAGTTGCGCTCTCTCCTTCCAAGCGTGTCCACACGAATCACGCTGCTTTTTATTGAGCTGCAATTTTTTTTTTCATGGATTAATTTGCCATAAAATGAGATCTAATCTTTCCAATTAAATGTTCCAACTGTTACTCCTCCACAGAGGAGCTGCTGCGTGTCTTTGCTTCATAGTTTATTCCTCTGATAAATCACTAGGTGGGATTCAAGAACCTCGTTTAATAAAGCGGTGCGGATAAGCGACAGAGTAAACAGTTTCAGGATAACTGATTGTGAAAAATCCAACACCTGATCACTTGTCTTGCTTTAGCGTTTAAAAATATCTCACCAAACACTGAAACGGTTAGAAAATATGTGCTTTTGAATAATCTTAAACAAGTTACGACATTTCTAAACAGTTTACAAGAATTTCATTTGAATTTGTAGATTAAAAATGTATTCAGAAAGGGCTAGTTCTAAAGTTTAGCAGATCCGTTTGATCCTCCAGCAAATTTTGTCATCAGGTTTGCACACATTTCAGGAAACATTTTGGTCCTTTTTTGTTTTCTGCACTGCTGCTTTCAGCTCACTTCACAGATCTACAGGATTGATGTGTTTCTTTTTTAAGCCACTTATTTGTTGCTTTAGTGGTGCATCTTGAGTTACTGTCATGCTGAATAATCCATCAAACATTTTTAGAGTTTGGAAGAGTTCTGGTTCAGGAAGGAAGATTTTACAGGTCACAGTCCCGTCTATTGGTCTCTGAATGCTGCATCCTTCCTGTTCCCTTGGCAGGAGAACAGGCTCAAAGCATGATGCAGCCACCTCCGTGTTTGAGAGTGGGATGGGTTTAAACTCAGTATTTCTCTTCCTTCTAAAGCAGTCGGCTCAGCTGATCCCATAAAGCTTGAAATTGTATTCTAGCAGGAGTACAATTTCAAAATATCTACCCCAGAATTGATAACTTTCCATTAATTGGACTTAAATTACGTTTAAGCTTTTTACAGATTTAAGATCTTGTACCTATGATGACATTTTAAGGCCATTGTAGATTAAAAAAGGAGCTGCCAAAGGATTATAGGTACATACAATGGCATGTTGGGGCAATTGTAGATAGAATAAGAAGAGTGAATTTCATCCAAAAAATTATGATATCATTCTTTTTTAAATAGCATCAAACAAATAAAAAGTACATTTGTGACCAAAAAACTGTACAATTTTGTTTATTTACTAATTAGAGAGATTAATTAAAATACAGTAGTTATTTTCCTAGCTTTCAACATCAGAATCTAATCAAACTGCCTAATAATGTGTAGCTGGAGCAGACGTTGCACACAGTTTAAAAAAAAAAACTTTACTTACAGTGTTGACGACCAAAGGAAAAGATGAAGTACATGGATCCATCAATCCGTTTGCACCCCCTTTGTAAAAATCCAATCAGCATCCACAGCCTCACCGACCTGGGAGAAGGTAATTCATCACACTGACCAAATAACAGCGCAGCGTCCGTCACCTCTCGTTATTTCTCCTCAATATGGGCTTTTTTTTGGGAGCAGTGGATGGTTAGAAAAACTAGAGTTGAAAAGAGATGAACATGACAGAGCAGCAGAGGAGGATTCAAGTGACTTAGGTGTGTTTTTATGCGTTTTCTTACCCAACTGCATGCTAGCACGCTAGCAGTTCTTATCCCTCCATTTTATTTTAAATCGTCCCTAACCTCACAATGTGCAGCGTAATTATGCCCCTTTATTTTGCACTGCTTTGTGTAATTACATAGTCAATTTGCTATGCAAGGATTTACTGCTGCGGATGTGTTAAGATGTTTGTCTTTCCCTCCTTTTTCTTTTAATTTAAATTTTGCAAAGACGACGTCTGCGAAGAGCAAACAGCCCAAACTTTATTCACTCCTAAATTATTATTCATTGGATTTACAATGGGGTGTCTGCAGAGCCTTCAGCGAGTGCCAGTCCGTGTCTTAATAGCATTGTGTTATACAACGCTGCATTGTTAGCAGACCACTAAAGCTTCCCATCCACTGCTCTGTCTCATTTATCCAGACACAATGGAGCCTGCACAATTACGGTGTGGAGTACTATTCACCTCAGTCTGTGTGGGTTTCTCTGATTGTGCATACACACACACGGCAGATGAGACGCTAATACACACCTGCAGTCGCTTGAATTGAGACAAGAGGAGCAGGCTGATTGTTCCAGGACGCACACATGAATATGCAGAAAGCATGCAGTTAAATAAGAACTTGTTTTACTGCTGGAAACAAACGTGTGTGAAGACGGAGTAAAAACAAGGCGCAGGTTTTGTGCAGGAACACGCACGGCAGCACAGAGAGGCTTGTACCTTCGTTGAAGTGCTACTTGTGCCTTGGGAGTGCTTTCAGGGATGGGGACATGAAAGTGTTTAACCCTGAGTAACCCCAGTGTTTATATCCTGATGCTGCGATGGCGAGACGGCAGGAGCAGAGAGCAAACTGTTATCAAAGTGGGAGGAGAACTTAGCAGAAAAACAACATGCATGGGTCAAAACCACACATCCTAATGTGTTTATTTATGTTTTATTGTCCACAGTTTGAGGCCTTTCAATTTTAAGGTGAGATAAGGCAATACGTTTAAAAAACATGCATTAGTTTAGGATTTTGTTTATTTCCAGCTGCTTCCAGTTTGAAGTTAGCATCTTTTCTGCTGTTTCCTGAAGGTGTTTCATTTACAAAAAAAAAAAACATTTAGCTTCTCAGAATAGTGTGAAGCAATAGTGTTGGGAGAAAATCCTGGTTGTTCTGTTACTTGTTAAATCCTGCAGAACATTTCAGGTTTTATTTGTCTGTCCTGAGTCACGGCTGTATGGTACTACATATCAGACAGAAACCTTTACCGAGATTCAGGACAGCAAACACGTTGTTGTCGTTCAGTGGGATCGGATCTGCCACCAGCAAGGTCAGTCCTGCCTGAATCAGGTCATTTTTGTTTAAAAAAAGCTCCAGTGAGGCAATGGGATGTCTCCATCCCTGTCCTCTGTCAGGGCTGTTGCTAAAAACCTTTAACTTCTCACCTGATTTTCTTACATCAGGAAACATTGGGCCTAAATTAGCTTTATTCAGCTTCACCAGGTGAAGCTTCACCTGCACATCTGTCAGATTGTGCAGATGTGATTGGCAGATTCCTACTGCTTAAAACAGCAGGTTATTACTTATGTCCAAAGAAATGATTAAATCCATCTTTTAGATGCACTTTGTTGTGCTAATGTTTGTTTTTCTAGAAATGGAAAGTCTCTTACTTTTTCCATACTCTTACTTATGTGGATGCTTTCTTTCTATTTTGCTCCATTTATTCTCAGTTGCTTTAGACAATGCTACCTCTGGGTTTCATCATAATAATTTACCTTTCTATTTGGCTTGATAGCTAGTTAAGTACAGCTTTTAATGTCAGCGCAAAATTGCTGTATTTTTAGGAAAATGGGAAGCCTATTGTCAGAGTCGGACTCCAGCCTTTGCCTGGTGTTGGGGTAAGATAGATAGATAAAAAGATGGATAAATATTGCAACCATTATATATATTAAGAGTAAGTTTACATGCTTTATTTTGAAAAGATGAGGAAATAAAAAGAAAAAAAATAGCTTTGTAAGCATTTTCTTATCCAAACATAATTTTACAATGGAAGTTTAAGCGAAAGCACAATTATTTTTACCTATATTTATACATAGCCAGCTATCTATCGCTAAAATAATAGCAGTTCACCCTTGCTACAATCACTGTTTTTCTTACAAATTATATTTGTATGTGACAAATACATATTTTACTTTTGAGTGCAGTAAAGTAAAACCAGTGAAACCAACCGTTTTTCTAACTATAAATAGCATAGCTACTTTTCAAGCTAACTAGCTAGTTAGCCAGCTAGCTTAACAGGTAGCTATATTGGTAAGAAACGAGGCACGCTAGCTACAAAAACAAATGATTTCAAGTAAAAAAAGTGACATCAGAACTTTCAAATTACACTAAAAGCATGTAGTTAAAAACAGAAACAGCTACAGCTTTTCAAAATCTCAAATTTTGCTATTTATATCCCTCAGCGTTTTTGATCGCTAAAGAAAGTGGTGACCCGAAATCACAAAAAAAAGCAATAAATGGTTGATTTTTAAGATATTTTCTAGATATTGCCAAGAGACATTCGACAAATTAACTTTAAATGTTCTACCTTTATTGGTTAACTAACTTATAATTGTTCCTTTATTTAAACAAAGGTCACTAATATTATATTTTCACCTTTAAAACAGTGAAATGTATTAAGTAAACAATGTTTTTCTAAAACAAAAAAGTGGAATAAAATGATAGGTAGCCCTAGCAATTTTTGGTTTAATCTGTAAACTATGCAGGCTAATGAAGCAACTGTTCACACTTAAATTACTTTATTTTTTGGAGTATAGATGTTTAGAAACAGACTGGTTGGTTGATTTAAAATACTTCAGGTAAATCAAACAGATCAAAAACTCAATAAGATCTATATTGCTTACAAGTATAAAAAAAGAACTATTTATGTTTACCTAATGAGGAAAATCTTCAAACTGCACTCCAAAAAAGCAATAAAAGACTCTCTTTTTTTAAAAGGGGACATGTTACACATTGATCAATGAAATGATTGGAACAGAATGGTACAGTAACAAAATGAGGCTTTTTTATTTTTGATGTGTCTTATTATATCACTCCAGCTCACATTGTGTTTGGAATGTGCTCCTTACTTTTTAATTACTTTCTGTCTTCATTTCTTAATGCTGATTGTATTGCAGTTTGTACATAATATGAACAATGAATGCTGAATGCTGCCACTACATTCAGTTTTTAACAGCTGGTCACAGGGGGATCAGTGGTGAGTTTTCCTGAACCTTGGCTTTTTTTTTCTGCTTGATTTTTGTTTTAGCTGGTGATATCTGCGCGGTTTCCATGGAGATTTGTTTTTGTGTGTTTTTCCTTTTTTGAGTCTCTGTTGTTGCTTGTCAGTCACATTGATGGTTGACACATGACATTTTTCTCCATGGATTTCCTGCTGTTATTGTCACTGTTACAAAAACAAAAATAGCGAAAATGGATCCAGTTCCCGTCCGTTCCTTGGATTGTGTTGGAAGATTTTCCTGAACTGCAGGAATGGAATCACTGTTGTGTTGAATGACACCATCACACAGGTTACACAGGTGGAGTTTCAGGGGTTTCCTATGCGGGGCTTGAAGAGCATCTTTAATTATGCTTCATTGGACATGTTAGAATCGGTCTTTAGGCAAAACAAAACATGTTCCTTACATTTTTAACACAAAATCATTCCAAGATAATAAGATTTCAGCCTGCTCAGTTCTGCCTATAAGCTGTTTTAGGGCCTGTTGTCACTTTAAATCCAAATAATCTGCTGCTGTTCACGCCCTCTACTCGACATTTACATTTCCAAGTGAAAATGGCTGCAGACAGATGAGAAATTATACAACTGTACGTCTTTGAAAAGCATAAGTAGAGCCTCCTGCAAAGCCAACAAGAATGCAGCAGGTGGTTTCTAGATGGTAAGTCGAAAACAAAACAAAACTTTTCCAGCAGCCATTGTACAGTGGTTAAACCAGTTAGCCAAATGTGCTGGAACTCACCTTGGGTTGCTAGGTGATGGGCGGAATTTAGCTTTGGTTGCTAGGTAACCGGCCGCCTTCTCTGTGGTTACTAGGTAACTGGCAGTGCCTGCTAATTTGTGACGTTACATTCTGAATGTTTTTAAAATGGCTCATTTTCCAGACACCAAAAAATGTCAACTTGTTGCCAAAAAATGTTCTGTTTTTAGAAGCAATATAGACACAAATGGAAGTACAAAAACCTGCAAAATAAATACGTCTCCTTTAAAATCAGCAGTTGAACATGTCACCCGGAGTAGATTAACTCTTTTTTTTGTATCACCTTCTGAACTAAAAACTTATCAAAGCTCAATAACCGAAAGGAGGTAGAGAGGAGACAGAAATGAAGACTGGCTGCTGCTGTGCATGTAAATAAAGAGGATAACAGAGAAATATCTGCTGCACTGAGGCCTTAAGCGTCGGGTTACACAGCAATCAAGTTGAGATCAACCAGCAAAGCCTGTGAGGATGTGCCAGGAAATATTATTACCCCGGCAATCACCTTGTGTATTCATTCATCTTCAACATATATGTACTCTTTAAGAGGAAGTGGTATTCATAATCATTCAATGTTTTTACACAATGTATATTTTACTGGAATCTGACAAAGTAATGCATTATAGAGCATAACTGCGATAATTAAGATATAAATCTGGAAAGCGTGGTGAGTTCATCTTTTAGTGAATTCACCAAGTGAAATTTCTTCCTATTCTTTCCTGAAATACAGCTAATAATCAGAATGGAGGGAGAAAGTCTGATAACATCAATTTCTGAGCCCTGCAACATTATTTAAAACATTAATGAGCTTTGATCCAAACCTGTCCTTTGCAGCTCCTAACAGTGTTGCCTTGCATTTATCTCCATCCATGACAAGCTTCTCTGTTCCTTTCGCAAAATGTTGGAATGACATTTTCAGGATGATGGGTCGTACTAGTTTTCTGCCACATCATGCAGCCTAAAAAGTTCACTTTTAATCTGATCAGAACATCGTCTACTGTTCTCCCTTATGTAGTTTGTTTTGTAGCATCTACTAGCGTGAATTATTATAAGCAATCCTGAAATCCTGATGGACTCAGACATGAACCTTCAAAAACACATAAAGACAGTTACAAAGTCAGCCTTTAATCACCTCAAGAACATTTAGAGTCCCAACAAGATCTTAAAAAATCTTTTAAAACTTAGTTTAGTCACATTGATTAGTGCAACAGGCCTGCCTAAAAAACCAATCAGACAGCTGCCGATGATCCAGAACTTTTCACTAAATCTAGGAAAATGTCACCCCAGTTCTAAAGTCCTTACATTGTCCTTAAACTTGCATTGTTTTGTGGCAAACTGCAAAGAAAATCTCCACATTTTTGGACCACCCAACCACTTGTTACCACCCAATTTCTGCATCTGAAATTTTGATACCTGTAGCTCCTCCAGAGAGCAGAAAGTTTGATACTGAATTTAAATTACAGACAAATGGACTCTGTAAAAGCAGCTGGTTCATTTAGGATCATGAGAGTGAAAGGGGTTGGATTTGTATTTAATCCCCATCTAAAAATGCTTGTAACTGCCTATTTTTAATAGTCAAACACTAAATTTCCCTTAACATCCATTAATATGTACAGTAGAAACTATCTTGGCACTGTCACAGATACTAACATCCTTATCTCCACCAATAAACGCCAAGAACAATTAATCAATTGGTTGTTTACCAAACGGCAGCCAATGGCATTAGATTCCCAAACAACATTTTATTCTCAATATTTTAGATACAGTCTATGAACAAAATCCACAAATAGGCAAATTGTCCATCATTAATCCAAAAATACCAACTAAAAGAGTAATGTTAATTTTACTCAAACATATACCGATAAAAAGTAAAATCAGAGAAACTGATCATTTTAATTGGTCTCTTAATTTTTTCCAGAGCTGTATGTGTATTTAAAACTATACTAACTACTACTACTTTGTTTGTAAAGCACTTTAAAATAGCAGGTATGACAGAGTGCTGTACAAAATATGTCAAAATGTGGAAAGAAAAAAGGCAACAATAAAATAAATAAAACACTAAAACAGACGTAAGAGAGAAAAATTCTTAAAGTGCGTTAAAGGCAAAGGAATAAAAAAAATGTTTAAGGAAGAGTTTTAAATACCGATCTGCGAACAGGCTAATGTGTTTCTGGTTCTTCGGGTCAGACGGTGTTGGTCCGGAGTAATATCTGCTTCAGCGTCTTGTTTGCTCGCTGGTTTCCGATTAGCAGTGATCTGTTTCATCGCAGCTGCTTCCAGGTGAGAAGATGTTTATCTTGTAATTGCTCCCATATCTATTTGCTCCACCTCAGCTGCATCGTATATCTGTGTGACAAACCTGCAGTATCACACCCAGAGCAGTAATAACCCTGACACCAGCACGGCCTAATAACTCTGTGGGTGTTGCACAAGTTAGATTTGTATACATGTAGCCCTTCTTTGTTCGCCTCAGGTTGACTTCACATTCTGGTTCACTGTAATTAATCTAACAAACAGGAAATCGAGTTGGTGGTTTACATCAATTCAGAAACTTCTGCACAGCAATAAAATCAAATAAATAACCCTAAACAAACGATTGCTTCATAGTTTGTTTAGGGTTATCAGCAGCTGACAGCAGTTAAGTTAGCAGCAGTTAACATTTGTAAAATTAAACAGAGCTAAAAGAGTTAAAAACATATACAAAACGTAGCAAAATTACTTGTGAAACACTGTATATTATCAAATCTGTAAGATATACTTGTAAGAATACGCACCACAGTTACCAATTGACCAAACAAAATAAATCCAAAGAACAAACAAACACATTTTTGACAAACTTTACATTTATAATATTGTTAAATTACAACAAAAAAGACACCAAGTTCAGTCAAAAAAGATATAACTTAGTAACTAGTAATTTCACTCTCAGGGTTTCTTTCCCAGTCGAGTGTTGCAGCTGGAGAGATGTTTCTCAGAGGGGGGGAATTTAATCGCTGATGCACCAGTTGCAGCAGCAAGCCACCCAGCAATAATCTGCATAAATAAATATTCACTAATTGTGCTGACACTGTATGCCTAGCTGCTTTTTGAGAAATATCTACAAATAGACTGTAGTGGTAGTAATGTTCTGAACCAGAAGCTTCAACATCCATGCTCTGCTGGAAATATGGAGCTGAATAAATTATTTACCTTAACCAGAATAATTCAGTATTTTCTGCAATCAGAAAATACACTTCTACCAATAATTTACTAGAACTTGACCGATAAAGTCCTGTTATATCTCTTTATTTATTATTTTTTATTCACCAGTTAGTGTATATAAAATAAACATTACAGACTAATAAAAAACATTGTAAAAATAAGACTAAATGGACAGACAGGCAGGCAGACAGATAGACTTATATAACTCTTTGAAGAATCTAAATTAATGAATTAAAACAACATTTAATTTCCCTTTGGTATTGATAAAGTATTTTTTTTAATTACACTAAATTTTAAAAAAGAGGTATTGATCTACAAAATAAATAACTGGATAAGAAAATGAACAAAAGCAACAAAATTAAAATAAGAAAACAAGAAACAAAAGCAAAGCAAGCAAAATGCATCAATTTTAATGAATACATTTTAATATATACAAAACACAGAACATAATCATATGGTGTCACAACAAAAACAATTCAATTGTTGGAATCTACTTTATTTTCCTTTAATTTAGTTTTTTATGATTTGCATTATTATTAAATACCAACATATTTTGGGTAGAAGTGGAAAAGAGAGAAAGTAATAAATAAATAGATAAATAAATCAAAGTATGTGCTAGAACAAAGAATAAATGCGCATACCTAATAATAAGATCTTATCCTTTATTTATTTATTCTTTGCCATGCTGCATCTCTTCATTTTATTTTTCTTAATTAATGGATCAGTCCATTTTCTGTTTATCAGAACTGAACACTTTCTTCTAAACTCAGCAGGTGGTTGGCGGCTTAGCTTTGTTTTAAGACGATCCTTTGGGGTTTCACTGTAAACAAACGATGCTTCTGTTTACATCTTATGATGCATATCGCACAAACTCCCTCTGAGGAATGGATTCAATCACTTTCCCTTCTTATAAACCACAACTAATTCTTCTCAGGCACTCAAAACGAAATCGTTTATTTTCCTTTTTTTCCCCCTATTGTTCAGTTTAGGGTTCACAGTTTAGGGATCATCTGCCTTCTATCCTCTTTTATTTCACCATCTCTGTGGTCTTCCTCTTTACGTCTCATCAGGCGTCTAGACATCAAACATCTTTTCATTTTATACAAGCTGGTGTATTTGCTTAGAAAAACCCAAAATTGAGCTGATTTAGCAACGTTATACACAATCAGCAGGCAAAATAAGCAGAAAGTGTAATAATTTCAAAATGTTATCAAAATGAAAGTCTGAGACATATTTGTATCACCGGCCGCTTTATTAGGTACACCATGCTGGTATCAGAGACTCTTTTTTCCCTTCATTCTTTGGTTCATTAAGGTGTTGGAAATATAAATTTTCTGGTTTTTAGTCCACATAGAAAGGACAGCTTTGCACAGTAAGATTTATTGACTCTATATCTATGATAGATGCTCCAGATCATACTGAACGTGATCTGAAATCTGGTGACTGTGATGTCCGCTGGAGAACAGTGAACTCATTAACAGATTTAAGAAATTAGTCAAAGATTATTTAAAGGGGCAGTATCATGTGTTTTCCAGGAACATAGTGGCACCTTATAGCACGATCTATGTTAGCTTCAGTAGTTAAAAAAATGCTACATATATATCAAATATGCACAATCAAGTAACTATTTTACTTTCAACTGTTATATAAATGGAATACATGTCAAATATGACTTTAAAGAATTTTTACTGTGTAATTTAACGCCTTGAAATTGGGCCTCTGTCCCTTTAAAAACTCCTGCTCTTTCTGAAACGCCGCCTTCAGGAAATCATCACAACTCCTCTACTAACCCTTCAAAGGGGCAGTATTATGTAAAATCAACTTAATTGTTAGCATTACATCAGGTTATAATGTTATTCCCTCATCAAAAGATACCTGGAATGTTGGTTTGATTTTGCTCAGCACCAGGTGTTTGCTAATTGTTGCTTGCTAGTCTGAAGGAGCCACACATTACACTCAACAGCAGCCTGAATTATTTACATGCGGCAGGATGGATGCACCGTCTGAATGTGGTTGTAAACTGGAGTCATCACATGGAACCAAAATCTGGAAACACGACAAATAAAAAATAGAAAGTACATCAGGATGGTCCAAAATAAATCTACTGAATCATCTCAGTTAACAGAACAGCCTTAAAGTCTGGCTGTGAGCTAAAGATATGTAAAAGAGAATCAGCACATGTAAAATTATAACTTCTGGCCTTGAGGTCAGCCAACACATCTGATGTGTGAAGGGCGAGTGAACATGGTGTCAAAAGTTATTGTCACGCCGGAAAAATGGTCAACTCAGAATTACTTGCACGACAAAAAGACCCTGTAATTTCTAAAATAAAAACTGGAAATCACAAGAAAATAACCTTTTACCAGTTCAGAAATAAGCTGCAAAATCTCCTTTATTTCATTTAATTATCAATTTAATGTATTATTATTAAATTACTTTAAGAATTACTTTGTTTATTTAAAAGAAAAGTCGTTTGACATTTTGTAAGAATGGAAAATTTTAAATGATTTTGCCATATCTAACTTTTTTTGGAACTCACTTGGGGGGAAACAACTATATAAATAAAAAACGTCCGAGATATGAAAAAATGTGTCATTTTTGGACTTAGTGTATTTGGCCAAGTTTTTGGACACAGAAAATTCATCCCCAGGCCACATTTGGTCCCCAGGCTTCACTGTGGACACCCAGAAGAGGTGGAGAAAAATGTGCCTTTTTTCCTCAGTTTCCTTTAATTGTGACTCTAATCTCACAATCTAATTTATTTCTCTGCCTTCAATTATATCCCTGATGGTGATTTCTGCCCAGTCATTTCTGCTCCCTGGAGGAGTCGATGCTTCATCGTCCCCTTTGACCCCGTCTCATCTAAACCACAATTATCACAGGAGGACGGCCGACGCCTTGCTGTAACTGAAGTTCCCATAGGAACATTAATGAACATCGTTTTCTGCTGTGATCCTAACGGGCCTGTGATGTTCTTTTAATCCAAGATGGCTGACCTCCTCGCTCTTCCTCAGGCTTCTCGGTGAATCTCCAGGTGATCCTGGTCAACCCGCGGGCGCTCTTCAAGAGGCGGGGCTCCCAGCCGGGGATGCAGGAGTCCGACTTCCTGAAGCAGATCACCAAGGTTTCCGAGCTGGAGCCCAAGGCGAACAACTGCACACGGGTCAGTAACCTCTGTTTCCACGGCAACAGACTTTAAAAGCGGTTTTGGATTTCAGGCGTTAATGCAGGTCAGGAATCCTCACGGATGGAGTCAAAAAGCTTTTTTGTTTAATATTGGAAACATGTTGAGGCAAACTTTCTTAAAAAGAACTTTAGTAATTTATGGATCATCTTTAAGCTACTTTACATTGAATCCGGAGAATATTTATATGTAACACAAAGGGCTAAAACGATTAATTGGATTAATTGTGAATAATTTAAATAATCATCAACTAATTTAGTTATCGATTAATCATTAAGTGCAGCATACAAACTCAAAAAAATTTATTTGCTGAAAGAACAAAACACTCAGAGCAGTAATGAAGCCAAAACTGTACAAAAAATATATACATTCTGCATCTAAAATACATTCGTCTGTAAAAATGTTCTACCTAAAATTCTTCATTCCAGATTCACCCAATTAAACTTCTGTGGAAAAAACTCTATTAAATACATTTTGTAAACCAAAAAAATAATAATGAACAGATCAGCTCTACACTGTATTGATGCTGAGTTGAGCATAAAGGTCTGACCTTTTCACATGTTAGAAACTTAATCCTTTGCTACAAATGATCAGATATTCACTAAAGGAATGTTATCGTATTTTAGACAATAAAAGTTTTATTTTCTTATTTAAAAAATAACTGGAATTGTTTGTTTATTTGTATTTTTGTGTATTTCTAATATATAAAATAACCTTTGGTGGTTAAATAAAAAATCTGCGGGATGTGTCAATATTTTTATCCGATTAATCAATTAATCGTCAGAACAATCAATGATTTATGAATGATTTATTACTGAAGTAATCACAGAAGTCTGTCTTTCCATCTGAAGCATCGGTTATTATAACCGCTGCTGGATTCTTGAACAACTATCCAGATGGATCGTTTATTATTTCATCTGAGCTGCTATGACGTTAGCTGAGCATTCAGTGCAAAAACACAATCAAAACAGGTTTTTGCTTTAACTTTTTCAACACTCTTTGCATTAAATGAGTATGCAATTTGATCATCTTTAAAAAAAAAAACTAAAAAAACGTGCGTCACTGCCAAAACTTCAGGTTTAACATGTTTCTGTGTGCTGTTGGCACTTATGAAAGCGCAGTCATAATAATGGCAGCGGTAACCAACCACTGGGCATCTCTCCTCGCTATTGACAGCGTGAGTCATGCTATGAGCTACTGGCACAATCTAAACATAGCCCCACACCGGCTGAATTGGACAGAAATGGCACTGTGGCTCCATCAATTCTTGTTGTGCGCTCAGACAGTTTGGATCGATGCAGTTCATCTGAAGTCACCACAGGCCCTGTTGGCACTTGGCTTTATAAGGCCACTCATCCTCTTGACAGCCATCACAGAGCTGACTTAGAGGACTGTTTGTGAGAAATGGACCCCATTATGGCTTTTTTTTTCTTTCAAGCAACAAATGAGCCATATGTGATGGCTGCCTGCTGCTGCTCCAAATGTGTGCTGAAGCTGGGAGATTAAAGAAAATGCTGGATTTCTCAGGATATTTCATTGTTTATTCAAAGTCTTACTTCAAATTCCAAGGAAAAGCTAACATTTTCACACATCCTTGCTCCTTTAAAGGGAAATTACAGCCAGATCCAACAATGCATGGTCAAGTTTGGCCAGGCTTGGGTGGTCATAAAGAAAAAAATCCACCTGTTTTTCTGTTTAAATATTGCTAGCTTACATCTCTGACGTCTAACTTTTATTTATTTTTCTAATTTCACAAGCTTGCTAAACCAGGGTATCAGACATGAGCAAAATGCGACTTCCTTGTTTCCGCTTTGAGTGTCTGCTAGAAACGACAAAGTTGTATTTCAGATGCAAATAAAGCAATACCACGAACATTGTTGTCTTCCAAATATAATGGGCTTTTAAGTTTTCATAAATTTCCAAACGTTCCTGAATTAAGAAGACAGTGGCTTGAAATATTCATCGCTACCAGTTAAAGCTAACGTCGCACAGCAAAGTCTGCAGCCTTCACTTCACTCCGAAGAATCTGAGACAAACACTCAGCTTCTTCAGTTTAAAACTACCGGGGGGAGACGGATGGTAAATAAAGGAGCCGTCCATATGTTATTTCCATGGAATCACTTCTGTATTCAGCCTGAAAGAGCGAATATATGGGAACGAGTGAGCAGACCACAGCCAGACAGCCGAGCAACTGATCCGCCTGTACTGCTGTAAACACCGTCCTCTTAGAGCTCTTCACAAGAAGCATGCAAAAGTAATAAAGCTAAATAACACAAAGACCTTAAAGAACACGGTAGCACAACAACTTTGAACCTGAACAGTGAGCTGAACTCAAACTCTGACACCAGAGCTGCCCTTCTGTTAAGCTATGGGGCTTGTTGTGCTTCCTCATGCTGCGGGAGCAAAAAACCCGAATCGTAACCCATTACCTGGTCTCTGAAACTAACAACAAACCCACATAATATACTTGGAAATAAGTACAAAATAAAATAAAAACATTGTCTGTTAGCATGGATTAAAATGTTTAGATACTTAAATACCACATTTTTACAAGAAAAATGTCTGAGAATATTGCCTACTAGCATAAGCTAAAGTAGTCATAAAGTAAAACTCACCTTCGTATCTGTGAATGCATAACGAGGCGTACATCTGAAAACCTTTTTCCAGCTTATTTATTGGGGCTTCGGATTGATGTACATCATTAATTGTTACGTTGGCCAAACCTTGCAAGCACCTGTAGTGTAAAATGCTATTTTCAATAGACCGGAAATGACCGAGCCGCTTTTCCCCGAACGCAGAAGCTGACATGCAAAGAGCCCGTTATGTGAAAATGACATAAGTAGTTAAAAACAAAAAAATATATTTGAAAATTAACTTTAAAAAATAATGTTACATAACCGGGCATAAAACAGAGAAAGTCTTGTTTTGTTGAACTTTTTAAAGTAGTCAACACAGATAATTAATTTCTGAAAGTTTCTGCTACTGGAACTAGCCAATCCCGTTCGCTATTTAAAAATGCTCACTTTGAGTCTGCAACTTAGTTAGTTGTTAGTCGTGATACATTTTTCAGCCATATGTCTCAGCCCTACCAATAACATGTATCTATATTTTTCCAATATTTTAGATATACTCCATAAAAAAAATTAATTGAATGAATAGGAGTTACGTTCCACAGAAAATAGGTGAATAGGTGAATAGGTGAAGGTTTTTGCATACTTTTTTTTTTATTTTTCGTTATGTCTTCACATTATAAGACAGATTTGTGAAAAAAAATAATTTCTGTCTTCTCCCAGTGCTTCCAATACTAACTGCAGAAACAACCAATCAGAGTGAGGGGGAGGAGGGTCTTAGCGCTGTCAATCACTCTCATGTCGCTCTCTTTCACGCTACAACTGTTTCACCACAACACAACCTGCCACGAATGCTAAGGCTTGCTAGCACAGCCACAATAAACAGTTTTCTTGGGCCGATAAATTGTGTCTCTACAATTAGCACATTTATTACTGACAGCGCTAAGACCCTCCTCCTTGCTCTGATTGGTTGTTTTTAACCAGAAGCTGTGTATTTTTTCAGACAGCAACAGCAGCTCAGGGAAAAGGTTGAGGACTTGATATTTCATAGGTTTTATGTAAAAAACATACTTTTGTAAAATGTACGTACTGTAGCTTGAATCACCCATTCAGGGAGAGGAGTTCTGCTGCCAAAAGAGAACTAAATGTGCAAGGATTGCTGTTTTAAAAGAGGAAAAGGATTCATCACCTTGTTTCTGTCTCCATCCTCCTTTACCAGCACCTGTCTTCCCACAATCTACACGAGGCAGCCCTTTTCACCACCAATCACAAAACGGAAAATCAAAATTTCCTGGTTCACCGTACGCGAGCAGGACACACTGTAGTTCTGCAATTTCCTGGGTGGTTTCCAGTAAACGTTTCCTGCTGGGGATAGAATAAAGACCCCCGGAGCTGCTGGATCATCGTTTCCAGCTGGCTGCTGAAAGCATCGCGGAGATGCCATACTGCTGAGTCTAATACAGGCTAATAACACAACGAGTCATTAGCACACAGGAGGGATGCATTCATCAGATCACAGATAAAACAGCACGACATCATTTGTGTATACATGTAAAGTAACACCTGTTATTATTATTTATTCAGAGGTCCAGAAACACTGATAATGAATCCTGATCTAAACTAAATAACAGATAAAATGAACTAATTCTGTCGGTTTTTAGTGCCTTTACACTTTAACGTCTGGTTGACAAAACATCCATCATTCCGCTGCTACAATGAACTAAGTGATTAATTAATCAGTAAAATACAATTAAATATTCAATTAATATTCTAGCATGATTTCACTGGATGGATGGATGGATGGATGGATGGATGGATGGATGGATGGATGGATGGATGGATGGATGGATGGATGGATGGAT
>CAEGAG010081807.1:0-15883 GCA_903067065.1 Brachyrhaphis terrabensis | reverse complement strand
TTGCACACCTCCTTGCCTTTTGTACACCTGTAAATAAATATATCATGTATAGCACTTCTGGATAGATGCAAACTACATTTCGTTGCTTGTACTTGTGACAGTGCAATGACAATAAAGTTGAATTCTATTCTATTCTAATCAATGGATGTAAGAATTGTGCAGTGATATCAAATAAGGTCCTATGTTAACATGTTAACATTTGATTGAAATAACTTGATTTTAGTACATGTGACCACTTAATGCTGCACATTCAAAGAATGACCGTTTGCAGTTCTTTATAATCCATAAAATGTTTAGAAAATCTGCTGTGCATAATAATTTGGAACAGTGCATTTTGAGGTTTTTATTTTTGAAATAAATACTGTTCTCATGGGACGCTTTGTTCAGTAAAATTTGATTTATACTGTAATAGTTCATGACTTGAAAATTATACTGACCATCATTTGCTTTGACCATTTAAGAAAATCTGAGAAAATATCACTTGCATAATAATTAGGAACACGGTGCAGTGTCATTTTATAGTGCAGTCAAGTAACTTTGTTATATGGCTCAAAAGAAATTTTACTTCATAATTTAATACCTTTAAATTGGGCCTTTGTCTCTTTACGAAACGCCTGCTTTTTCTGAAGCTCCTCCTTCAGGAAGTCATCACAACAGGGCTCCTCTATTAACCCTTTAACAACATTTTACCAGCGTTTCACTGAGAAGTAGCTGGTGTAACAAGCTCAGTAAATGTGCAGTTCCACCAGGTGTTTGCTAATTGCTGCTGGCTAGTCTGAAGGAGCTGAGTAAAGGAGCGCTGTGAGGCAGAAACGAGGAAACTTCAGCTCCAACAAAGCTCCGTAAGTAGAATGGTTGCCATGGGAGATTAAAGGATTTCTCAAACATGCATGAAAGAATCGAGACACTCTAGGTACGTTGTTGATGAGGGAATAACATTAAAACAAAAGTTGATTTTACATAGTAACTGTTCTCATGCTTGCATTGGGAAATTTATAAAAAATAAAAAAACTAATACTACTTATTTGCACATAAGATGGAAGTAGAAAGCTTCCTGCTTTACACCTTCCCTCTTCAGTATTTGCTTCGCACCGCCTCCTTCCTCCACTGCATAATCATGGCTCTCTGCTTAAATAACCGCTCAATGCAAATGTGAGAACTGCGTAAAGACTGATAAAACAGCTTTTGCATAAACCGCTGAGATGTTTCATGATTGAAGTTGTCTTAAGATGATGGACATCTGCTTTGTTCTGGGCCTCTGACCCTGGCTGTCAGCTTTAATCTGTTTAATCTTGTATATTGTATGTAGCTAGGGTTAGTAGTGTATGTAAATATTGGTCTCAACTGGAGATATATACTGTCATGAATAATCATAATAATTACATTCAAAGTGATTATTGAAACAAAAAGTACATTTGTTGGCTCAAATGCTGTTGGGTAAATTAATCAGACTTTCCTGTGATGTAAAAGTTTCAAAATAATGAGATGCATTTAGCTTAGGAATTCCCATGCTCGGTTGTCAGCGTCATTCCTAGTGAGATGGAAAGTTTTCTGTATTTATTTATTGACCCAGGAACTCAAATTCATTCACCACATGGGTAAAAGCAACTTAATTATTTATAACCACGCTGCATTAATTATTGACACACAAGCCAAGGCCCTCTGCCCAAAGGTTAAAAAGTTTGCAGGCTGGCCTCAAATTTTTCATTTTTTTATTTTAACGCTGTTTGCAGGCGGCGCACATCTGGTAATTCCCATCGCATGTGTTTCCACATCAAACTGGGACAGGAAAATCTGAAAATATCAACCCCGTTCTAGCTTTGCCCACGCTTTCATGTGGCGTCCCAGAAAGGAAGCTGAAGTGGGGCCTTCAAAGTTATAGGGAAAAAGTAAAAAGACAAAAAAAACACTCTCCAGTTGCATTATTGAATGATCACATAGTTTTCGAATTTTTTCAGACGTAATGTCCTGAAGTTGTACAGTTGTTGCCCCAAAATAAAATCTTGCACACCAGTTTGACGTCGACTCTGGAACGCTCGTCTTTTGTATGCTAGACTAAACACTCACAAGCAGTCAGAACAGTGACTCACATGCACAAATATTCAAATAACTCGGTCAAGATAATAAAATCTTGTACTTGTCATGTGACCAAATTCATGGCCGCCCTGCGATGAATAAGAAGCCTCGGGTCGTCGTTTTTCTCCGTTTGGGTGTGGATTGAGGAACGCCATGTTTCTCCAGGAAGTCGGCCGCAATGTATTAATGTGTTAATGAGGAAGTACTTTTGTCTGGCGCTGCCAACTTCAGGAGCCATCTGTCTGTAAGACATAGCACCGTTGCAATGTTTGGCTGAGCCGCACACCTCACTCCCATTTATTGAGCAGAACAGATGAACACCGGAGCCTTCCTTGGAATTATTGCTGACTCCCATCGCTATATATTACAGGCCAGAGGTTTGTTAAGGATGGCTGCCTCCTATTGTGGCAGAAAGGCGGGCTGTCTGTTTTTTGGCAAAGGTTATAAACCTGCCACACTGAGCATTCAGTTTGGAAAGTAGAGCTGCACTTTTATTATGTCTTTTGGAGACTTTTAGCATTGATTTGAGTTGCTTACTTTTTCCTCTTAGATAATCTTTAACACAATATGTACGGTGTTCTGTTTCACACTGCTAGGCCAGCATTATACGGCTGAAAAACTTATCACAATACGAGCATTTTACATACGTCTATATTGATAGTTAATGATTCGTTTCTTTTTTTGTTCTAAATATCTTAAACGCTGCCGAAGTGGTGGCGTGACGTTTTCTCTTTCAGTCACAGTTTTCACTCCACGACATTGTTTCATTTTAAGTAGTTATGTGGCACAGCAGCGAAGCATGAAAGGCTTAGGGTTAGGCAAGCTACTCAACTTGTTGTTGCTAGGTAACCAAAGAGCGAGAGAGTTAGTTGATACCACCAACCTTGCTTTGCTAGCTGTGGGAGGTTAAGCAGCTAAGGTCATTCCTCTGCCTACATCTCCCAAAGTGCTGTGCTGTTCTGGACTGGAGTTCGGAATCAGATATGTATTATCTACTGATGGATCACGTTTCTATTGCAAAATGTATTATTGATTTATTGTCGAGTCATACACACTGGTATTCCAAATTATTTTCACTTTTTTTTTGAAAGGTCTGAACTAGTTTATTATTCAGGAAAGACTTTTATTCTCTCTCTATTCTCTAAAGATCCTCAACATAACTTTTTAATGGATGTAGGATCCCTAAAAAGAAAAGATATACTAGCTTGCTACTAGCTTGCTAGTATAGCTATTATAATATAGCATAGTATGCTAGCATAGCTATTCTGTACTAGTATAGTGCAGCATATTAGTGTAAAATGCTATACTATAATAGCTATCCTAGTATACAGGTAAAGGTAGCTATACCTGTATACCTCGCTATGCTAGCTAGCTACGATAGCTAGCTAGCATAGCTAGCTGTACTAAGATAGCTAGTATCCTATATAGCAGGGGTCCCCAAACTCGGTCCTCGAGGGCCGGCATCCTGCATGTTTTAGTTCTCTCTGTGGTTTAACACACCTGGATCATATGATTGCTTATTAGCAGGCCTATGAAGAACACTGACATGCTGAAAAAGGTGTTGGTACTAACGGAGAGAACTAAAACGTGCAGGATGCCGGCCCTCGAGGACCGAGTTTGGGGACCCCTGCTATATAGCATACTAGTGCTAGGTGGCGCTGCTATAGCAGCTATGCTGTGTTGTGTTATGCTAAATTAGATAAGTTATGCAACTTCTAGACCCGTGTTGAAGCAGAAGAAACTGTTCAGAAACCCCTGCAAAACTAAATATTAATCACACTAAATAAATAAACATTGTGCAAATGGTTCCCTGGTGAAATGCAATGAACTTAAAGTAAAATGTTGTATTTTAGAAGAGGAACTTATAAAATAATAGCTTTAATATGACATGTGTGTCTGACATTTTCATTGCAATAACTCCTTCAGATGCCTGACTCGTCTGTTTTTAAGAGCTGCAACAGATTAAATTACTTTGAATAACTCGTAGTTATTATGTAGTTGTACAGTTGAAACAATTAGGTAATCTTCAAGGCTACTTTGTAAAATATGAAACTCTGAATAATAAAGACATGAAGAAAAAGTGAAGGTTGCAGGTTTAGGCGGCTTACTGAATGCAGGTAGTTTCACGTTTTGCACTGTGCTGTTCTGCATTTTGACTGCCTCTGATAGAGATGATTCCAGGCTCCCGTAGGGGCGCCTCAGCAAGAACAAATAGTTTGTCGTAATTACATTTGTTAACCTAATGAAAGATGATTTATAACTGTGATACCAGATGGATTATGAAACACAGGAGGAGAAAAATCATCACTCACAAAGGCCTATTTCAAAGATTGACATACATTATTTCTTTAATATACTTTAATCTACTCTACAAGAATAACTTGCAATATGTAAAATCCATTTTCTCCTGGTGTTACAATAAGAGCTTGCTTTTGAAATACACTTGAACTACTTTTAGGGGAAAAAAATCCATACAGTTTCTTGCTGGTGTCTTTGACAAAACGGCGGCTCTAGCTATCACATTTTAAATCTGCAATCTATCCTCCAGGAAAGCCATTCTTTCTCTTTGCTCTGAAGTGCAGCTCCGTTAAATCAGGAAGTGTCTATTCCTACACTGGAATAGTTTGCACCTTTTCTTTTTAACAACTGAGATTTGTTTGTCTATTTGTCTGTTTCCAGCCACGTTAGCAGTGCCTGCAAATGACTAAACTTTCAAATTAATCCTCTGGTTTTCCCCCCCAGACGTGCTGGATGAGTCCAGAGACGTATAAATCTTGAAGTCACATCAGTAACGTCGCCTAATTACCATTTCCACGATTTTTCTAAACTAAATATTCTTCCAGATGATTAATTTCCTCTTGGAACTTAACGTTCCCCTGCGATATTAAAGAAGATCTGTAACGGGGGCAATCAATTACGCTCAACCTGGAAGGTGTTGCAGCGACATTGTGGGCAGAACTCCTGGTTTATTGTGTGTGTGAATGCGTGTGTGGGTGTGTGTGGGGGTGTGTGTGTGTGTGTTAGGCAGTTCCAGGACATGTTGAGTGATGAGCTGAAAGCCCCTGCTGTGAACTGATGAAACACAAGGAAATAACGGTTATCTTTTGTGTTTGTGTATTTATATGCACATGTGCTTGTGTTGGCCCGTGACTGAGCATGTGTGAGGGAGCAGGATACAGCTCCATGCGGTACACCCAATTAGCAAGGGCTTCATTGCGCCAAATCGTGAAAGGGGCGTGCCGCAGATTCCAGGGATATAATTCATCCTGCCGGCAGACGCCGCTGAACAATTTCAGCATCAAAACCTCAGAAAGATCAACAGACACAAAAACCTCTGAGGATTATTTATGAGCGCCCCAGTGCACTTTGCATGCAATCTAAAATAGTTCTGATGAAACTTTTATCGCCTCTGAGCAGAAGAAAGGTTGTTGTGTGTTGTTGTAGGCCAACGCCAAACTATGGTTTAAGATTTCTAAGATTTTATTTTTGTTTATTTGAGCCATCAACTCATTCAAGCTGAAAACAACAGTGAAGCAAAAAGATTTATTTGTGGACTTCCGCACAAGGTGCAAGGCGGTCATTTCGGCGTTCGCTCAACGTTGTTGCATACGAAGCAGTTTGATGTGAGCACCGTTTCCCGCCAAGCGGTTTCCTGTAGGCGGTTGTTCGAATTGACGGTTGTGCGGACGAGTCTGGCGAAGTCGAGTACGAGCGGACCTCCACGCAGTGAAGCATACCTGAGTATGTGGGCGCTTTATGCAATGGGCATTACGCCTTCAAGAGAGGAAAAAAATGTTTGTTCAACTAGTCTGAAACCATTTTTGCCCCTCCCAAATCAAATGTAATTGCGTACCATGGAATTGAAGTATTAACTGGTGTACTCTGTACCCCACTTCTCACCCTAATCATCACCCAACCTTACTGCCAAACGCATGTGATGCTGCCTATGAGGAGTCCTCTGTGTCTGCTGACCTTCATTTACTGTTTTCATCGAATGTCAGTTCCTGGAGAAACATCACTGGACTGGACACTACAATGCCCTGTGGTGCTGTCCTAAATGTGCCAGCCTCTTGCGACTGAAACCAGCTACATCCGTCTCTGGTCTGCAAGTGCGCTAAATTACCTGCCAAGAGACATGTGGTTCTTTATTACACGAAAACCTTCAAAGGAAAGCTGGTGTAGTTTGGTGGCATTGCCTGCAGGCTTTACCTGGATATTTTGGGATCTATATTTGAGGCATTTACTGAATGTCAGAAATGTTGTGTGCGCTCGCTGAAAGCGGCGCTGAAATTAACTCATCTTTGACACCTTTCATGCAGCCGGCGGACATAATTCATTTTGTTCTCAGTGCTTTGTGACCCCTATAAAGACTTCTGACATTGAAAAGAACATCAGTCTGTTCCTTTCTTTTTTTCTCTTGCTCCCCAATCTGTAGTCCTGTCAGCACTCCAGGAATCAGGACAGGAGGCAGGATCTCCAGACGCTACCAAAACCAATCTAATGGTGGAAAAAAGGGTCAACAATTGAACAACTCAATTCCACACCGCCTCTTACAGTGCGCCTCGCTCCCGTCTGTCCTCAGAGTGTTATTACTCTAAATGAAAATGAATGCACCCATCCTCCACCTCGACACAGAAGGCATACACACACACACACCACACACATGCAACTTCAGAGCGTGTTCATTCAGCACATCTGGTCCTCATGTCCCCTGCAGCCAGACAGTCTCGCCATCAATTTCACTCCTTCCCTTACATCTTGTTTGCCTGTGAATGGAGACGGTGTTGCTCATTCTCTCTGCCTGCCAGATGTAAGTTCTCGACTTTCCCTCGTTCAATAAAAGTGTATCACTTTGCTCTTGTTTTTTTGTTCTTTCCTCTTTTTCCTGAAATCACGGACTCCACCATGCGTTTGCAAGCGGAGGACGTGGCAGGAGGGTCACGGGTATCCCGCAGTAATCCGGCGGACACAGTGAAGCGTTTAGGATTCTAGCTGAGAGGGGCCCTTTGATTGCTGACAGGCAAGCACGGTGTTTGCAGGCCACACGAGACTGACGGTGTTGGAAGACAAATTCAGCAGAAGCACATCCTACAATCAATCAGATTTAACAGTCGACGACTTTGCAGGCAGAAAGCCTGGTCCCAATCAGGAGCCGCAGAGCTGAGGCAAACCATGACGGTTGAAAGTGCTGCATCTACGTCTTTTCAACTTGTTGTGAGATTGTGTACTCTCAAATTGTCTTTGTTGCATTTCTGAGTCGGATGTCAGAGTTATGTGTTTGGGGTTTTAGAGCCAGGAGCAGGTCTGTTTTGATCAAAGACAACTTTGACTTTTTTGCAGTTGATCATCAGGTTGATTTTTTTAAGGATTTTTTTTTCAACTCTGGTGGCCTTTATTTGACAGTGGATTGACAGGAAAGTGGTTTGGGAGAGAGGAAGATCATGCAGCAAAGGTGAACAACCTGTGATGTCAACGTAGAAGACTTTGTACACGGGTCGCTTGCTTTGCCCCTGTGCCACTGCTGCACGCTGGTCGTCAGGTTTCCTTTAGGTGTCATGGCTGCCCCTTGGCAACTTAAGGTTTTAGCTCCCCATGTAGATGTTTAGCATGACACGATTGAGATCTGGAGACTGGCAAGGCTGCCCCATGGCCTTAATGTGCTTTTTCTGAACTACTCCAAAAGTACCTTGAATGTTTTTGGGCATTGGTTTGTTCTGGCTGAGATGAAAAAAGTTATTTCCAAGATTTCATGGCAGATGGCCTCTTTCTAGCTACATAATAATATTGCTCTACTGGAGACAGCAGAGGTGCCGATGTGGGAGTTCTTACGTTTATGGAAGGGAACAATGTGTTCAGGCTGTTCAACTCATCTCTCTAAGGCAAGTTTTTCCTTGTCCACATTTAGGGGCTTAACTGACCCCTAAATGTGGACAAGTCCTTAGTACCCTTTGCTTATACCAAAGTTTACCACCTCTATGCTTGACTACATGGATGGTGTTGCTTGAGTCATACTCAGCACTTTCCTTAATCCAAACATGGCGGGTCAGACTGACGTCAAGGAGCTCAATCGTTGTCTTGTCTGACCAACACACTTGCTCCCATTGCTTGATTGCAGTTTGTATTGGCTTCAGATCGTGCTAGTTCATTTGGGGGGTGATCCCTACACACCAGATAAGAAAGTAATAAGGTTGTGGTGAAATTCCAAAGAGATTTGTTATAAAATAATATCCCAAATTTTGAACTTCATTGAAAGAGAACAGATCCCAGTAGAAACTCCAAGACTTGGGATTTAGATCAAATTCCATCCATGTTCCACTCAGTCAAAGTTCAGAGGTAAATCAAAGTGAGGACTTAGAAAATTGTTCACAGATACTCTCCAGCAAGCCTAACAGAGCTAAGAAATATTTTTGCAAAGAATGGAGACAAAAACTCTCTAGATGAGCAAGTGTAACTGCAGGAAAAGATTGTTCCACTAAGTTTTGACTCTGCAAGCCTGAATACAAATCCTCTCTACATTCTTTTGTTTCAAAGCCAGGTGTCACTTAATTATGCACTACTTTAAGTTGGTCTGCCACATAAAATTCAAAGAAGTTCAATGCTAAGGGGGCATATTAAATTGGCAAGACACTGTACTGTCCTGTAGGAAGTTGAGATCAGGCGTAGCAGCCGTTGATTTACTCTCGGTGCCACATGGGTACACAGCTGCCACGAAAACTAACAAGACATTGTTTTTGTAAGTTGGCGAACTCACAACATACCACAGGAGATCAAATTATCTCACCAATTGTACACGGATCCCACCCCACAAAACACCATCTTGTTGCAGTTGTGTTCATATGATTAACGCCATGTTCCCCCATCAAGCTCCCTTCTGCTAAGTAATTTCAGACAAATGTCACCCTCACAATCACTAATGTGTTTTCATGTGACTCCCTGCGTCGGCTGAATGCCCCGTCTCTGCAACTGCACTCCCCCCTCCCCTCCTCTCTGCCTCCCCTCCCCGTCCGCCGCCCCTCTGGCAGAGTGGGGAAGGAAGTTGATGGAAGGGTGAAGAGTGTGATTAGATTGGTGAGCTTGTAGCTTTCCGAGGCGTTCGTGTTCGGCTGCCAGCGTTCGACTTTAGCTTTGATGTCGCGGTGACGTTTCGGCCGTCTCAAGTCCTGCCAAAGGCCTGGAAAAACTAATCACACACAGATACAGTTTCTCAACAGAGATGTACTTTTTTAGCTTCAGCTTAAATCTCCGGCTGTCATACGGACGCCTGAAACAAAAATGAGCTACATTACATTTGTAATTCCAGCGCTGCAGGTCTCAAAAAGCTCCGGCTGTCAGTCAGAACGGAGGGGGTATTTTGACAGAAGCACATGCTTCTGTTTAATAAATTATTGGGAGAAAAAAGTGGGAAAAAAGACCGTAAGTTATGAGGAAACATGTTTTTTGATAAGGGAGAGTTGCTCAAGAGTTGTGAAGTTAAAACTGAACAAAGTGCAGAAGTATGTGTGTTTTGCTCCTTCTTTTAAATAAAACTTTGGGTCATAGCATGCCAGTTACAGTGCTGTGGAAAAGTTTTGGCTCCCTTATGGATTTTGCCTGTTTTTGCTTTTTGTCACTTTTACACACTTATTAAACAGCAAACGATTTAACTGACACCATTACAACTTGTCCTTACAAGTACTTTTATGAAATGTGTTTAGTTTTACACACACCTTCCAAAGGTTTCCTCCTTTGTTTCGTTAGTCCAAAGACTATTTTCCCAAAATGTTTTTTGGGACATATGAGGAATGCCAATGGGAACCGGAGATCTCTCCAAAAGCAGGAACTGGACTATAGCACAGGGCATTCTGGGTAAACACAACCAAAACATACGCGTGAGTCTGGTGCTAGCGGATGAGTTAGTCCGTCGTCTTTTACCAAAGACGAAAAAGAAATCCTACTAACGCTAAAATCTGACGCCACTCCATTTTCCTTTACATTTTGTGAAGAAGGAAGTTGTGCTCTTGTCTTCTTATTTTTTCCTTCAGTGGTTCTTCTTGCAGGCAAGACGGGGGACCGGTTTATTGAAGCGTTTGGTTTATTTCACACTGCAGTGTAAAAGCGAACCTCACCAGCTGAAAATGTAATTTTGGAAATTTATGGACCCGAATCGAACCGAGTCAGGTGTGAAAGCTCATGTGACCCTTTCCTGATGTTAATGATTCTCATCTTGAATTTCTTTAGATTGGGGCGTGAAGTGTTGCTTTTTGAGATCTCATAGCCTACTTCATGTTGTCAGACGGGTTTTAAATACGTCAATTATTGACCTGAAATTGTTTTAATTCATGTAATTGAGCCAAAAATGTTACTTTTAATGAATGTTAAATTTTGATTTGAATACCGCATCTTCTTCTTAGTCTTGATCTTGACATTTATTGTATTATCTGAAACACCTAAGTGACAATGTTTTACCATAACACGGTAGACACAATCAGCTGACAGACTTACAGGAAAAAAGGAAACAGTTTCATGTAAAAGACAGGAGGTAGACAGAATGTACACTCAATTGCTTCTACTCTCCTTTTTTTCTGGTTGAGCTAACATCAGCCTGCTCCACTTCACCTCTCCCAGGGGGTGACCAGGCGCTTCCAGCACATTCCAGCAGAAAAAGAAAAAAAAAAAAACCTCTCCAGGTGTGGTAGATACTAATTGCCTCAAATCACTTGGCTCTGGTCCGTTTCCCTCGAAGGTTACGAGGCTGTTATTTGTGGCAGCTTGCGTAGTGAAGAGAGGCTACATGACAGCCCTGTCTCTTAAGGTTGAACGGCCGGCGAGTCGGCCGTGACTGCTGCGCGTTTCTCTGCAGTCAGCTAAATCTGCTCACTCTGGAATCCAAACCCAGCTGGTGGCGGCGTGGGCCGGACCCCTCATGACAACACTCCATCCAGACAACCGCGAAGACGGCAGTGGGAGGGGGGAGGCTTATCTGCCACAACACCTCAATGCTAATTTGATGCTAATATTTGACTCACAGGAGGAGAAGTCGGTTACACACCTGCAAGGACTTCCTGCCGTTTCCCCTCCATCTCTCGCCCTCTGGGAAATCCACTCTTCCATCACTCCTCCTCTCGTTTCTCTCCTTCCCGCTGTGCACATTTTCCTCTCTTTGCCCTATTTCACAATTTGATTCCCCCTTCCTCACCGCCTCCATCTTCACTTGTCTCTCTCTTTTCGTCCCGTGTAGTTTAAGTTTCAACCTCCCTGGTTTCTGGTTTGCCCTGCAGACCAGAACCCGGCCAACATGGCGGCTTTATTCTAAGATCCAATAAGTAATTATGAGTTACTTTTATTTATTTATTTTTTTTTATCTGTGCTTGCTATCCACTGCTGTAGTGATGCTTGGGTTTTATCAGTCTGGTTCAGTCTCCTTTTCATGACATGTCAGTAAGTCCAAGTTACAAAAATATACTTTTTTTGTTTGTTAGAACTGTCACCCGGTTGTGACCATATAATATGAGAATGATTATCTGTGAAAAGATTGATTTCCTTCCCCTCTGTGAGGCACTAAATTTTCAATCTGACATGTTGAGGCTATTAATAAATAGCTCAGTGACATTACAGCAAAAATGTCACTAGGATAAAGGCGGAGGACCTGCAGCTTTATATATGTCTTAATTATGTAATATTAAAAAATAATTTAACAACGCAAAAAATTAAGTCATATATTGGTAAATATGTATGTATTAATCCTCTGATTTGATGTCTATATTAGGGATGTTTAATGTATAATGTTTTCATGGTCTGTTTTATGAACAGAAGAAGTCTGTTTGCTTTTTAAGGGGCCGTGTATAAATTGTTCTTATACACGGGCCCTTACTGAAGAGCAGGCGTCCACAGAATGTGGCAAAGTCTTTAGAAACAAAGTTCTTGTCAGAGCTGTCTCTGAAACGGACATGTATTGATCTATTTCTACAACACAACACCAGACCTATAGGCTCACCTGGAGACCCGCTCTTATGTAACATGCTGAAGGTGAGTTTTCTTTCTAAAGAAATGCAGATTGACATGCTGTGATTCTCTTAAATAAATACATAAAAAGACAAATGCACCATGTAAGAAATAGGAAAAATCTCTATCATCTAACTTTTGGTGAGTATTATAATGGTAAAAAGACTTATTGTAGTACAAAATTCTGATTGTAAGATAACTGAGGGAAAATACCATGGTCTAACTGTATTGCAGTATTTATCCATGGCATACATCGATACCGGTAATTGGCCCATTACTAAATTATTCCTTCCCAATGCCAGGATGCTTCCTTAAGAGACTAATGATCAAGGGGAATATTTTCCCATTTTAGCTGTTTTCGTCTAAATGTGACTGATGAGACTATTGGATTATACTTATTGATGTAAGTATAACCCAATAGTCCATTTGTCCATATTTATATAAAAAGCAGCTGATCCCATTCATGGGTTCTGAGGCTTCTGGGATGATTACGGGCCAACACAAGTGAATGCATACTGAAACTCGTACATGAAATTATGTGTGCTGGAATGAATCCAAACGACGTTTATGTAATCTATTGCCTTGCAAAAGTATTCATACACTTTGTCACATTTTGTCATATTACAAACACAAAGTACTACGGTGGTAATCAGCACCAGTTTCCTTATACGTAGTAGAAAGATGTTGCTTGTTGGAAACATTAACGAATCCTCAGAGACGTGGAAGCTAACAAGTCGAACACACAGCTAACGTTTAGCTGACTTTAGGTTATAATGATGCTAGCCGATATTAGCATTTCCACAGTTTCCCAACAGACACGTTTAGCGCTGCGTTGTCTTCAGCCAAACAACTTATGTGTTGCTATGTGAACTTACATTGCTTTATCATGCAGATTGCATAAATTTGCCTTAGCGGCTAATTTGGCTGAGTTGATTGAGTCCACTAATATAGTTTTTTTTTTTTTTAAACTTGCAAAGAACAGGAAAATGGCATTGTGATGCAGCTGTACATTTATAATAATTAATAATCAATTTTTAATAAAAAAAAAAAATAGTAGTAGATGTTAATAGCCAAACCAAATTACAATTAATTAAAATCAACGTTTTTGAGCTTTACATCATGTTATAATGTTATCTCCTCATCAAAAACATTCCTGGAGTTTTGCCTTGATTCTTTCATGCATGTTTGAGGAATCCTTGAATCTCCCATGGCAACCATTCAGGAAGGCCAAAACACCTAGTTGTACAAAGCACCACCTGTTGACGTAAAGCTCCTCCCTGGAGCTACAGTCTCCAGCAGAGCTCCTGCCATACAGACCCTCTAGACTAGTGGCAGCAGCAATTATCAAACACCTTTTGAAACAGAGCGTCAGTTGGAAGCAACATAACGAAAAGGCATCGTTGTGATGACTTCCTGAAGGCGGAGTGTCAGAAAGAGTAGGAGCTTCTTAAACAGACAGAGGCCCAATTTTAAGTTCAGTCAAGTCATATTTAGCATATGCAGCATTTTTATAAGAATTAAAGATAACAATTATCTTAGTTGTGCCTGAAAAACACATTAAACTTCCAACACCACCTTCGTTCATTATTGTTACAGTTTCAAAGCTGTGTGCCAACTCAGATGTGTATTTCTATTAGCTTTGAAACAAATGGCTTTCTTAAAAAAAATGTATTTGCTCAGATGGATCCACCCTAGTCCACACAGTGAGCTTTTTAATGAAAACAAATTACCACTCATTCAGCAGTTCCCTCCCTCTCCTTACAAGACAGCCTACACCAAACATTAAGCACAGTCAGGAATTCTCTAGAAGAAAAAAGAAACACACACACACAGTGGATCTCGTGATTCTGCTGCAGCAAGAAATTCCTGCTCTGATCTCATAAGATCAAGTTTGCACACTGTGACATATACAAGTCGTCTCTGTTTCCTGAGACCACCAGCATGCAGGAGCCACCGTAGAGGGCGCAGAGCCGAGGAAACGCTTTTTCCTCCAGACAGCTTCTGCTCTCGACTCCCTCGCGCCCGGTCTCCATAAACAACCTTTTATGGCTCGCTCTGCGGGACACTGGAGAGAACAGTGAGTAAGCAGTCCAAGTGACATGCTTCCCCTCTCTGGTGTTCTGTAATTTATGTAGTTCATCTGGCAAATTAGAGGTAAAACAAAAAAAAGATTAGTCTAGTTTTTCTACTGCCTTTCTAGAGGATAAAAAAAACAGAGAGAAAAGGAAGTAAGGACAGTAAAGCTGAAAGACGAAAACGGAGAGAAGTGCATCAAACTATGGAATCTGACGAAGTATGAGAGGACCATGCTTAGAAAATGGTCATAAAATTACGAGAATAAAGTCAAAATAAAACGTGAATAATGACGCAGAAAAAAGACAATATGACAAAACTGAAGTCGTACAAGAATAAAGTGGAAATAACACGAGAGCATAATATTACAAGAATAAAGTAGTAATGTAACTTTATTTTTGTAATGCTACCGACTTCATTCTTATTCGACTTCTCGTAATATAAGCTTATTTTTGTAATTTTACCACTGTATTTGGATACTTTTAGTATTTTATTTTTGTAATTGTCCTAGCATGGCCCTGATGCTCCATTGTAACTGAATGACACCAGAATCCCAGAACTATGTGATTTCTCTTTATCTAACTTCTCCCCCAAACTGTGCAGGCGAGCAAATACTTGTCAGCCAGCAACAAGCGATAAAAAAAAAAAATTATAAAATAAAAATTCTCTTTGGGAAGCAACGCTGAAAAATAGATAAGGTGGATGTCAGGACTCCTGCCTCTTCTTTATGTTTTATTTATTTGCTTTTTTCTGCTCCTCTGGACCTTTCCATCACCGCTGACGAACCTGCAGGAGTTCTGACTCGCCTTCAGACAAGGAAGTGTCATACAAAGCATCCACAACCTCGGGATGGAGGGTTGTTTTTTTTTTTTTATTTGAGTGAAACATATTAAATCTGATCCCGGCGCCCCATCAGTCCGGTTCCGTCCTGCTCTTTACTGAAACTTTAATCAGGCCCGAGCCCGGCTACGCTTTGGCCTCGGCCAGCGGCGCCGCCGGTCACACCAGACCTTCCACCGTCTGCGCTTTGGGCTCTGACGTGCGGCGACCTGCTGCATGGTGAGGCTGAATGCCTTCTACATGCGCAGTATGCACTATGTGACGCACTGACACAGATTAGCAAATGATTAGGACATGGAAGAACAATAGCACAGTGTTTATATTTATTTACAAGTGTCTTTAGCCTCCTTTACTCTGATGCCCTTAAATAAAACTCTACCATGCAGCTGGTGGAAATAATGCTGAAGTGTTGATAAAGTTACTCCTTGTCTAATGGCAGATTTTTTTTGCACTTGTAGTTTGCTGTAGAACAAACTTTTTACATGAAATGATGTCTTAATGTGTAGCATCATGTACTTCTGCAGTTGTAGCCTAATAATGAGTTGAAGCGATTTAATTATATACCATATTTTCCGGACTATAAGTCGCAGTTTTTTTCATAGTTTGGCCAGTGGTGCGACTTATACTCCGGAGCGACTTATGTGTGAAAATTTACACATGATTATATCGCATCACGTTATTTTCACACTAAACCTCAAGAGGGCGCTCTAGGCCTGTGTTCTCCTACCTCCGGAGTTAGCGGAGTTGTTTACAAGCGACACAGAAGATGAAGATTTTATTGCGTTTAGTGATTTGGACACGGGTGGTTCGGTAAACTTGTTAGCATGTTATTTGTACTATAGTTATCTGAATAACTCTTAATATGTTATGTTAACATACCAGGCACGTTCTCAGTTCGTTGTTCATGTGTCAT
>CAEGAG010081802.1:0-47844 GCA_903067065.1 Brachyrhaphis terrabensis | reverse complement strand
GCGTCTGTGGTGGATAGAGAAGTTAAAATGGAGTTGATAGTCGTTTTCTGTTAGATGTCCTGATTCTAAAGAGGTATGGCATGGGTATGTTGACATTGTCTTTGGCTGAGTTATGTGCGGTAATAAAAATTTTTTATGCAAATCGCCCGGGCTCGGGCGGGTGGAGGTTAACTGGTTTTAAACTTGAATAATTATTTTACTTCTTTGTGCCTTTTGTCCTCAGGAGACAGAAGGAAAATATGCAACTACTGTCAGGGGAAATGGATTAATAATCTGTTTAGCAGATGTGAATTTCTTTCAAAGTCATTAAACATTCTGCTGTTTAGTGTAAAAAGAGCCATTCTCACTTAACTACTCCTGGATTCAGTTAAGTTGCTTGTTGTACTTCTGACAAAAACCACAACCCTTTTTCCACACTGCATGTGCTATCAGGACTTCCTGGCCTATTGTTATCCTGTTTATAAGGTACAGTGGCGGAGTGGGGAATGAGGTCAAAGTTGAAGCCTTCCTGGGATGACGAGGAAAGTCCTGAGAGCTGGACAGACGTCAATCGCTCGACATGTTTCTTTATCAGCTTCTTTATTGGGGATCGACTGATTTAAGAGCAGGTACTGAAACAGCCCCGAAACTCTCATGTGTAGTCAGAATGGAAAACCAAATACTATGAGAAAAACCACACCCGTTTGTTTGCAAGAGTAATTTGCTGAAGCAAAACCTGACAAGGACAATACTGACAGCACAGCATTTTCAAAATACAGCTTTGTATTTTCCAAAAACAGCGACCTTCACTTTCACTGGCATCCCTGGTGAAAATGTAGAAAAAATAAGTCTCACAAAAAATGTAGAGAAATCTAAACCTTTATTTAAATACAAAGATTCAATTGGGAAGGCGGGGGGAATCTAGTTTTAAGAAATAACATTTTTCATTAACTAAAATCAATGGTTAGCTTTAGAGAAGCACCAATAAATGAACCGTTAAACGGATGTGGATGATTTTCAGCTTGATCAGCACTAGTGACCAGCTGGTTGGAAGCTGAAAACTATCTTTTTTAGGATCAGTGAACACATCCGTTATGCTGACATCAACAATCTCTGTTGCAAGCGATGCCAATGTGTGAATGAAGACAGAGAAAAGAGATGCAAGAAGATGACCAAAATAAAACTTCTATATTAGAGAGCATGACTTGCAGCAGAAAAGAAGAGGACAGTTCATTTTTTATTAGAAGTGTGTTTAAGAAAACAGCAAGAAGATTGTCTAATATTTAATGGTATCTTGTTCCATAATTGTGAGGCCACAGATGAAAAAGGTCAAATCGCCTGAGGTTCAGCCAAGTATTAGGTACAACCAACAGAAGCTGATCAGCTGAGCAAAGCACAGTAACGAAACATGAGGCTGAAGCAAGTCACAGAAGTACAGAGGTTACAGTCATTCTCTTGAAACAGCAATTCAAGGGATGTAGTTTATGTGTTATTTCTCTGTGTGGTTGAGTAAGCAGAAATAATGAGGCAGTTTGGTTTTAAATTAAAACTGGCTGTTTTTATAAACTAAATTGTTTTCATTTTAATTAGCAAGGAAGGATTGAAACAGGTGCATTCCTGCAAAACTAAGTTTTTGAATGTAAACAGAAAGTGTTGCTGCTATTCTTGGGACCAAAACACAAAGGTTTAACTAACTCAGACAGTATTTGGTGTCCAGGGCAACTTTTTCACTGCATGACTCTTTTTTTTTTTAAAGTTTGTTTTGGTGTAGAGTTGGTGAAAGTTCATGCATCTGGAGAACTTGAAATGATCTAAATACCCACACACTCCAAACCAATTGTTTTAACTGCAAAACATCTTTATTGCTTTGCTTTTGTCCCACATCTGACAGTTCACTAACATTCCAGCTAATGTTGCAGGAAGAGAAAATGGTGTTCCTTCTTATCTGATATTCCCCTCTTCTTTGCACTCTCAGTCAACAACGTTCTCCAATGTAAAATGCTTTCTGTGTTGTAGCATAAAAAAAAAACACTTGGAGGAAATTTATTTACCGTATTATACGGACTATAGAGCGCACCACACTATAAGCCGCACCTACAAAAAAAAAAGAAAGAAAGAAAAAAAACTGGAAAGGTACACATATAAGCCGCATTGGGATATGAGCTGCTGGTATCTCCGCCGCTCTCGGTTTTCCATATATCTGCTGGATTTATTAAGGCGCAGCCCTCCATCTCCAACGCCGAACCATGGTTTCGTCCATGCCGAGTTTACGTGCAGCGGCTCCATTTCCCTCCTGTATTGCTAGATTGATAGCCCTCAACTTAAAAGCTGCATTATACGAGTTTGAAAACATTTCTCCGTCATACCTGCTGTTAGCATGGGCTTGTTCTAAATGAAAATTAGCACTTTCTTCTTTGATTTCCAATTTTGACTTCCTGTTAAGGAGCCCCCTGGTGGTTGAAGAAAAATCCACAGAAAAGCCGCACCGGGCTATAAGCCGCATGGTTCAAAGTGTGGGGGAAAAAGTAGCGGCTTATAGGTACGGTAATTTAACATAATTACTTTTTTTGATTTTGATTCCAATAAAAAGACAGAAAAGTACACTGTGGTCCTGTGAGTCAGAGTAGGAGTCATAGTGAGACACAGTCTGGCTAATTATTCAGTCCATCTGCACAGGTAGGGCCTGCAGTCAGCTGCTTAACAAACACATCGGACTTGGATTGGTTTAAAACAGCCTACAGTTGAGTACAGCAGCCTTCTTTCAGCTCAGTGAATGGCAGTCCACAGCAACAGGTGGGGGAGGGTCAGCACAGTTTTACTCTGTGGTTCATAAAGACAGAAAAAACAATTTGACATTTACTCTGGAATCTCAAAATGACAATAGTGTGAAATATTTGCATTTTTACAACCACAGCTTCCTAAAACCCCTGTACTCCTCGATGGCAGTACTGTACCAGGAGAACTTTACCTTTATAGTGCGAAGCTTCAGAGAAGCCCATCCATCAAGTCATCAAGACCAATCCAGTTTTTTACCTCATATATAGTCGCTCATATGGAACGGAGAAATTACTTAGCCCTCTCTAACTACAACAATGCCGTTGTTGGCATATCCTCCAACTCTGAGGCTGGCAGCAACACAACCAAAAGACACACACACACACACACACACACACACACACCCTGAACAAGCGTGAGTGAACCAGAGGGTTTGGGTTTGATCGTTCTGTTAAAAATCTGCACATCACAAGTGAGAATGATAAAACTGATAATTCTTTAATTATGTGATGATATGGATTTGGATAATTTGATAAAACTGACTGAAACCTGTAAGTTTTTTGAAAAGACGACAGTTAGACAAAACTGCAAAAGAATCCACATTGAGGTCAAAACCTGAATGACCAGAATGGAGAGATTACAAGCAACAACTAATCATGTTGCTCTGACGAAGCTCTGAAGAGCTCATCCCACTGATATTCCTGAGGGTTGGTATGCTGACAGACCAGTTGTGGTTCTGGAGGGCAAATACAGAAGCAAATTCAGACTAGTTTGCACACAAGCAGAAAATCTAGTGCTGTTGTGAAAAAAACGGGACATGCAAAAGGAGGGCAGCTCTCACTGAGTAGAGTATGTGATAATAATGTTTTACTCTGACAGAGCAGTAAATAACTAAAGCAAGAAGGATGGATAAAACCAGATGTGCAAAAAAAAAACAACACCCAAATTAATTGTGACGTTCTTGGTCTTATGCCTCAAAACTGGCAGTATTTATGTATTCTAGCATGAAAAGTTGTCGATTAAAGTTTGGATGAAATAAATTGGACTGCACTGAAATGCTGAAGGAAATGACAAAACAGGTCAAGGTTCCCGAGAAGAAAAGACGGAGAAGGCAAGCTGTGTGGGAGTGGGGGAGCATGTGCACATACGTCTGTCACAGCCAGCTGGGCCACCCCGCCCTGTTTAATGTCACTCTGACGTCAAAGCCATGTGTGCAGGCCCTTAATGCAGACAGGATGGAGCGAGTATTTATTTAACTTTGGTTCTCTCCTGCGAGAGAGCAGGGGCCCTGCATAAACAGCGGCTTTAGGGAAGTCTTGCGCGTTCACAGCCGAGCCACAACCGGGGGTGAGATCATCCCCCAACATCCTGGGACAAGCCCCCGCATCTCTTTTAAGTGACAGAAGCGCTAAAAAAGATGACAGGTTGATGTCAAAAGATCAACCTGCTGCTCAAGTATGAAGATGCACTTTTGTTTCCATAAATGGCCGACATGTGTCGAGGCGTTTTTGGACTCGCCTTAGTTCATTGTTGCTGATTTTTCTGGCCGTCAACAGTTTAACAAAAGGACACGCAACACAGACTAAATAGGTATTTCTGCATCTTTTTAGCTTCTCATGATCAAAAATACAAACAGAAAATATCTTGTCTTTTCAGAAATCACAACAACAGCTTTCCTTAGGAGCTGATTCACTGCAAACATGAACTGTGTCATTGCTAACACCGTGATGACAGCTTTGTGTTGAAGTTCATCAACCTGTGTGGAGAAAAGTAAAACAAAACTAATAGAAAGAATGAGTGAGATTATTTCCATTTATATGAAACTTCTTTAAAAAAAACATTCAGTATTCTTTGTTACTATTTTGTCTTCTATTTTAGATTTTTAATGTGCCTCCACACACACTTAACTCTTCAGAAATTATCTGTAAAAAATCCAGATTGATGAATATTTGTCAACAATTTTGCACTTAAATCACTACTGAAGTTTGAATAACTTTAGTTTCGTTTATAAACTGATGAATGGCAGTATGAGGCTCTGACTACTCTGGCTTCAACTATGCTAAAATTCAAGTTTCAAGAAAGTGTTTCTTAGGAAATCAACTGAATGACGGATAGATTGGTGAGTTTTTTCCTTTTCTATTGAAGGAACCTAGTTTTTCAGGAAACAACTTTGTGGAAAATCAACTACAATATATTATTTATTTCTTAAGTAAAATACTGGTATATGAATGATGTCTGATACAAGATGTCACTTATATGAGATACACCTGTTATTTAAAACTTTAAAGAAAAGCACGTCTATTCTGTTTTTAAAGTAGCAAAATGTCTTAAGATTTTACATAACACCCAAAGCAATGGTCAATCTTTCTTTTTTCCCCTGGCTTGTCTTTATTTCCGTCAAAAAAATAAAAAATAAAAATCTTCATGGAGCAAAAACTAAACTATTTTCCTGGAGCTAGAGGAGAAACGCCACACTTGCACGCATTCCTTCTCAGATTCTGGAGATTCTCTTCTAAAAGAAGCAATGTTTGGTAAAAATAAAAACACTGACAAAGCCTCAATCACGGGAGCTAAAGAGAAATATAAACTGCATTTCTACAAATCCAAACATGTTGTGACTAAACTTAAATTGCAAACTTAACTACTTGTCCAACTTTCCAAAAACACTGATAGCAGTGTTTACCAGCATGTTGTTGTTTTTTTTTTGCCAAGATATTCAGTCACAACTCTGTGCTGGTGAGAGTTGCATTGCGGACTGAATATAGAGGGAGGCTCGCAATTATTCATGACCCTGGCAGTTATTAGCTACAGCTATTTTTATTCATCTAAGAAGTTTGTTTATGATTGGGAAGAAGACAGGAATTTCCCAAATGTTAAAGCAAAGTACAAGGAGTATAAATATTGGATTGAAATGACTAGAATGTGAAATATGTTGAAAAAGTTACATATACCCCTCTCATAAAAGGATTTAAAAAGGCTGTCTTGGTAATATAACAATCAAATAATTTTTTGTAATAGCTGACCTCTTCTTTGCATGTAACAAACACATAATAATAAGCTCAAAGTCTTTTAGGTTGGAAAGCCTCAAGGTCATCACCCTAATCTTCAACACTCACTACGCTATTCAAGTCAGGACTCCGTCTGGGCCACTCCAAAGCTTCATTATCGATTCCAGCTAAAGGAAACCTGTTACTTTAAAACCTTTATCTGTCTGTGGTATGAATAGTTCTGAGTCTGTAGGTGGAAATCCAACAGCTGCAGCACTCTCACAGAAACACAACGATAAAATGGTAGGAAGCAAAGAGATGGTCAGCCACAGTTGGCTCCATTGTAAAATGAGCTTACACACACACACACACACACACAATGGAGCATGGTAGTAACAAATGAACTCCTGGCTGCTTTTCCAGCCACTCCACCTTACAGTGCGTGATTGACTGGTGTAGCCCCCTAATAGGAAAAACATTAGCTGTGTCGGACTTCGTCGCCTTTTCCAAGCCAAGGCCCAGTGTTTGCATAACGTAATCCGTCTCTAAATGCACTCTCAAAGACACACATCAGAAGAAATGTGCAACTGTAATGTGCTGCCCTTCTCCATTATAAACTGCTCTCCTCTCGTCATGCCTTCATTAATTCTTTACAGACAGATTTTCCTCCAGCGCCATATGGTCATGGGAGAAAGCGTGGGTCACGCACCAAACTGTGAACAGCATTGCGGCATTGAGGAGAATGACAGGACAGGACATGGCGGTGGGTCTCACATGAGGTAGGACTCGCCGTTTTTCACATGAGCAGAAAGAGACACACACAGGGCCTCCACACAAACGTGCTTTTGCTCATTTCCAGCAGTGAGCTGCTGTGTGGGTTTTGCAACGCCTTCCTTCCTCCGCTCCATCTCTCGCTGAACTCAACATATTCCATCAAACAGAGGCGAGATCTTGCTTGAAAACCGACCCCTGTTTTACCAGAGTCCTAGGGGAGACGGGGGAGGGACGGCTGGACGAGGGAACACTGTGAGACTAAACTTGAGACACAGACTGACTCTGTGGGTCTAAAAGGGCAAAAATGAAAGAAGGATTGGATGCAAGTTATCTCCAGCTGTCCCTCTGATGAAGGGCCCTTCGGTCGATTTCATGGCCAGGCTGAAGGAGCAGGAAGACGATCACCAAGGCCTTGAGGCTGGAACACGCAGCACTTATTACGCACACGCAATTATCTCTGATAAGACAGGACGCCAGGTCATCCTGAAGGGTGGACTGACATGAAACACCAAGGGCAGACGCAAAAATGGCGATTCTGGGAATGTTACCAGAGGAAAAGTCAAAAAAGCAGGAGGAACGTCTGACATTTAACACATTTACGACAAGATTTCCATTAAAGAAAAACAACTTTAGCTTGGGGTAAACTTGTTGTTGTGAAGCACTTGCAGAGTTTTTCACTTCCCTTGAACTTAGTCATCTTGATGCAATTTGTTCACTAAAGTTCTACGAACCGCTGAGGCCTTCATAGAAAACATCTGCATTTATACCAAGTAGGGCTTGAAACGATTCCGCAAATTATTCGAGTACCTCGATTATCAAAATTCCTCCAGAAAAATGTACCTGCCTCGAAGCTTCGTTAATTTATGTTTTATTATTTACCGCACATGTTCCAGCTGGAACATTATTTGCATTGCGTGGAGCTCTCACTTCAGTTGCTGACGAAAGCTAAGTGTTAGTGGCATAACGTCCAATCTTTAAGTTCGGCCCATGGGGATTTTATTGATTGATGAGAACGCCCAGGTTTTCATAGTTTTTGGGGGACCAATAGACATCCTTAAAATGACTGGCGCGATGCCTGGAGTACGGCAGCCTTTCTCCTCCAGGAGCTGCTGGTTCAGAGCAAATGGCAAGAAGAGCGCTGCAGGAGTATTTATACAGGTGAGCGGATAGACTGATCACGGTGGGCAGCTAAATAGTTGATGGTTACAGTGCAAGTGTAGCTTTATGGACGAACCACACAACAAATTTCATATCATCCCAGTCTCAACAAACAGGTGGCAGAGCACATCGTGGCGGTACATGGCTGGTAGATGAGTTTCTGAGTGTGACGAACGAAGGTGCCGTAAATATCCCGTATTGCTCCCCCCGGTTCTTACGTTCGTCCCCTGGATTACCAGTCGTACATTACGTTTGTTCGTTCGTCTTTCCCCCCTGGACTTACATTCATCTGTCCCCTGGTCTATTGCCTCTTCTCCACCCCCCATTCGTTCGTTCTCCTGCCCCCCACTCACCACTCCAGGCGACATTTCCCGTATTCTCAAACCCAAAGCTTGACAGGTATGGGGCCAGGTGAGAATTCATCTACTAAACTCACTGAAGATGAATACATAAACTAAAAGCTGGAGTATAGACATTTTTTTATAAGCATATTTGTGAGCCTGCCTCTTTATTATTAAATTTAATATAATTTCAGATTTTTGTATAACTTTTCCTTCAGGTTAACTTAGAAAGTTAGATTACTAAAGCAGATCATGAAAGCTGAGGGCAGGCTCCAGACTTTTCCAGACTGTGGGAAAAATCTGATGAAATCAGAATAAAATAAAAATAAAAAAACAGTAAAGTTTGTAGTTGAAGAAAAATGTGTATGAATACTTTTGCAAGGCACTATACATTGATAAAAAACAGCTTCACGGCTGTCTTGTTAGGCGTTATTCTGCATTTAACAAGATAGCTGGTTTAACTATCCCTATGTTCTTGTGGTGCTTCAAAAAAAAGTGCCTCGTCACGTTTTAACGACCCAGCTAAACACATACACAGCGAGTGGCATGCAGCAGAGCTGAGCATGCAACACAGCGCGTCTCTCTCTCCCAACATGGCCCATTTGTGGGTGTTATAAATGTAAAATGAGTCCCACATCAAGGCACTGTCACAAAGCGATGTGTTTTACGAGCTTCAGCTGGAGGAAACACCCCATAGTGATGACAACAAGTGTTTGCCCAGCGACAACCACAAAGCTAATAAAGCTACGCCGGCTAACGTCACACATGAACGCTCACCAGGGCTTTGGGAGACCTGCTAGCCTGCAATTTGAAGGCCGGTGGCCAAGAGGCAGGACGCACAAAGGATTTACAGCACCAACAACAGAGGTGTGTCCCTTTAACACCTGCACTGTTCTTTTGTAAACATCCAGCTTCAATTACATAAAGAAATTTGTTGAACAAGGATTACCGAACTCAACTTTGCTGAGTTAGTGTAATCGATGGATTAACCACATTCCGGTTTTTTATGAAGACAACTACAGCCGACAAAGATTTAATTTAACACAATGTGTAAAACAAATTATAGTGACTTAAACATATGAATATGTGCATGAATACTTGTTAACACCCTTAAAACAACTATGAAAGTACAGACCACTGCTGTTTGACCTTTGCTTCATGTCCTTTAGAAAAACTCTTTAAATGAACCAATTTTTAAAGTCGTGCTAACAACAAAGTCAGATGCAAATAAGGTTTAAAGTTTTCACGTTGAATTATTGGCCTTTTTATGATCACTTATAAGTTAAAGTTTTTCCTTTCAGCCTGTGGCACTTTTTTGTTGCAGTGCAGCCTATTTGTACATAATAAAAAGGGCAGAGCTTAACTGTTATTTTTTTGTTTTTTAATACAGGGTATATTTTTAGCACTTGCTGCTAAAACACTGCTTTATATCTACTTGTATTTACCAGATGAGCTGCTATATACTTGACATATGCTGCCAACAGTGTTTAATGTAATATGTGTGTAGTGAGTATAATGCTAAAAAAAATTACAGATAAGCTCAGCCCTCTTATCAGATGTTTCCCGAGGTTTTAAAACAACAGTTGTTATGCCACTGATTAAAAAAAAAATATCTCAACAATCTCCAACTTTGAATTATTTGGCAGAGTGACTGAAAAGCTGTTTTTCAACAGTTAAATGGTTTCTTAACAACGACCAACCACTTTGACGTCTTTTAGTCCAGTTTCACTGCAGGACTGAGACTGCCCTTGTCAAAATTCAATAACATCCACATAAATACAGACTGCAGAAGAACCACAGTGTTGGTTCTGTTGGACCTCAGTGCAGCATTTGACACTGTTGACGGTGAAATACTACTGAAGCAACGGGAGAGATGGGTTGACTCTAGCACAGTAAGTCTTCCCTAAAAACTGGGACATTTCTTGCATTGTACCAGACAAACTATGAGAGCACATCCCCCCAGGTCTAAAGTCTCTACAATGATGACTCCCTGTCAAAAAATAGACTCTAAAATACTGTTGTTAGTTTATAAATCACTGACCGTCACCTGGTGTCTGATAAACCAAAGAAATGCTGACGGACAAGTAGCTCGTATTGTGTATATTTTCCATTTAATGCAGATTTTTATTAGTCAGTAACCTTATAAGCGTCCAAATTTGTACCATTTTTTTAATTGTGGTTGGGGGTTGCACAAGGTCGTTTAAAGGCCTGCAAATGCCCCCCAGGCTGAACTTTGGACAGAAGGGGCATCTAATACAACTGAAGAATGATGGATCTGTCAGATTCTGCATCAGGTCTTTCCTGTTTCTTTTGCTACTCTCCACCTGCTGCAGACAGATTTCTGCCGAGTTGGTCAGCTATTCAACTTTGTTCCTTGTGTCCAACTTCAAACGATCACAAAACCCACATCATGTCAAAAAGTGTTTACAATTTCTAATATAACTGGTGTGGAGAAAAACTATTCACATTAATGCAGTTAATTAAATATTTACCAATTTGTGTTGCACAATATATCAAGAGACAGTAATGAGGACAACTTTAATATCTAAAAGATCTGCTTGGCTGCCATATTTGAGACACTAAAATATTTCAGGTGAAATATTGCATAATATTTGAACAGATTTCAACTGTTGGACACAACTGAGTGAGGGGGAGACACCTGCAACGTGGAATTAGAAGATGAATCCCAGCGACAAAACTATGAAAGATGATTGTGTGTCGAGCAGCACTATATATTGAACTGCAATCAACATCATCACAATGTTAATGCAACCAATACAATTCTAAAGAACTGCTTAATATGATACGATTTTATTCCAAGTTGATAATATTCACTGCAAAATTCAACATGACATCATACTACTGGTATGTCACTGCAACTGCACTTTATACCCTACACAGAGTATCTACAAACTATATGAAAGGGTGTATCAAATCAATTTTAAAAAGGATTAAAACAGATTGAAGTCTTCTCTCACTGATATGAGACAAGAGGGACATCTCTGGTCAGGATTCTCCAAGGTTGTGATCATTTCATTTAAACAAGGAAACTGCATTATAATAATGACTATAACCTACAGAAAAATTCAACAAATAAAGACAAATCTTGAAGGAACAAAACCCATCAATAGCAGCTGCAGTAGCACATCATCTCTCAAAACAAAGAAAAAAAAATCTGTAAATCCACTGACATCAGAACCTAAATAAAATCCTAAAATATCACTTTGAATGAAGAAGTTACTCTTTTCAGAGCAGACACTGATAATTCAAAACCTACAATAGTTAAAAGGAACAGAAAATATGAAACAACCATACTGTTGATCAATACAGGGGGAAAATGAGTGACAAGAACTGTGATTTATCGTGATAATGACAAATTGTAATTCATGATGTTGTAAAACTTTCTAAACTACCATGAATTCTAGGTTTACCAACAACAACAAAAAAGTGTTTGTGTTCTTTTCTCATAGTTTGGTTGGGATTGTTACAATTACTTTTTCCTTGAGATCACCAATAAAATGTCAACTACATCAACACGCTCCATCCCGCCACAACGCGTGTTTAGATTCCAACCAAATTTTTTTTTTCTCTCGCCCGAACAGCTCGTACTTTCTCAAAAACCATGTCACTGCCATAAGTGGTCACAGCCTCTATATTTACAACCCTCATCCAAATTCAACTTGTGAACACCAGCTCTGAAAGGACTGGCTTTTTTTCTGAACTTGAACAAAAACAGACTAATTCACACACACACAAAAAAAGCAAAACAGGACACGTAAGATACCACTCAAAAGTCACCGAATTCACAGAAGATGTTATTCTAAGCTTTATTAAGAGGTCCGAGATCAAGTTTCCTGAAAAGCAAACACACACGATCCTTGGCTTTGCTTTGTTTGATTCCATGATGAAAAAGCCAGCAGAAAACCGTGTCGCCGGAGCCAGTACAAACCATTTTGGAGTTAATGGACAGATTGGACTATGCAAACATATTGTCAGGAAATTAAAAATTGTTTTGCGTATATGTTATTTTAACCTACCGGTAATCATGAATATTCAATTAAAGGGCAATATCTGGTTGAATTGCTCATTAGTTTTAAAAGTTTTCCTTCTTTGTTGACAAAGGGGTTAGAATATGTTTACTTTTCCAGGCCATGTTAGAGGACGGCATGTCTCGAACTTTCCTGCATATGACAGTTATGCTTAATTTCCTCGCAGCAGCATTTTTAGTTAAAACAATAAAATTGGCTGGTTTGTAAGTTTCCTACCTTACATAAGCAATAGATGTGATTTTAAAAAACAGTCTCAGACAAGGCAGAGGGAAAAGGTCTGAACAAAAGCAATTAATGTAATGTAGGCCCAGTGTTTTACAGCCCATGAGTAAACACAATTTTTCAGCACACTTAACATGACCATCTGCTCCAGAACGACTCTTTAACAGGGTACTCTGCCAACTAATATGCTATGAAGTGTTGTAAACAGTGGAGCCTGCAGGATGGGCTCTGATAACGTTGTCTCCAAATGATTAAGTGCTTTTTAAATAGTGTTTACTGTGAAGAGCTGCTAACGAATGCATTAGTACAGCCAGTACACTATAAAGTCACAAACATTTTTTAACTAGTAAATGAGCGCTAAACACAACATAGTTTATAATGAGATATCGCTGTTATTTTGCTGACTCAGACAATACCTGATGAGTTCTGAGTATTTGCAGGGAAACAGTATTCATACAACCTAGGACTTTTTGTCACGCTACATCTACAAAGTTCAAAGCACTTTGAACTTTTGGGTGGCCCATATATATATATATATATTATTCCCTGCTTAAAAATAAAATAAAAAAACAGACATATTTATATTCAACCACCTTCAGTGCAGTTACAGCTGAAAGCTTCATCTCAACCAGCTTTGATCACTGATGGAAAGTTTCATCCATTCTTCACATAAATAGATTTTGGAAAGAGAAAATCGATGATTATCCATTATCCATTTTCAAGTTTTCCACAGAATATCAGCTGGACTTAGATCTGGACTTTGACTGGACCACTCCAGAATATGGATATGCGTTGATCCAAAGCTTTCATTGTAGCTCTGGATGCATATTAAAGGGTGTTGCCTTGCTGAAAAATGAACTTATGCCCCAGTATCACATATTTTGCACCTAGGATCGCCTTATATTTTTGTGGCTTCCATCCAACAACATGCAGATCGTTGGTCAAACTACTGTATTGAGTTTAAAACTGCTGAGTCCTATTTCATGAGCTATTTTTTACCTTAAGAAGAGGCAGAATCAGTTCAATTGCCAGTCAACGTTTATCAATGCATTTTTGACCAACAATTAAATGTATTTTGACCAATAAAATATATCAGAATCTGGTAGCTAGCTTGTGTGTACTGCCAGAGTATTTATCTTGCTAATTGTGAGACAAATGATAAAGTCAGTGTTCATCCTGGAAGTCGTTTTGCTTGATGAAAAACTGAAGCCATTTTGTTCAAAAGGAAATGGAAAATGATGTTTTTGGGGAAGTTTGTCACCTTGAGATGATAAACACACATACAGGCCTATCACAGTAATCAATAAATCAATTAATCGCATGATACTAATCTTTCAGATTGTGTTCTTGCATTATTATTTTGCCATTAACATTGTATTACTTAAAAATGGTCTCAAAACAACAATATTATCATTTATCGCAATAACTTCTGGAACATTTTATCATCCATCAAAATTTGTTATTGAGACAGGCCTACACACATATGATATGTAGTGTAGTTAATTTATTATGGCATAGTTACTGTGAAAAGTAACTTGATTACTCAATGAAAAATTCATCCATCAGCTAGAAAATGTGTATCTCTCTTTCCCCTCTATCGTTTACGTTTGTGTCGCTGGTGTTACACATGAAACGTAACTCCCCAACGAAAAAGAAGAAAGCAACAATATGTGTTTACTAAAAAATATTACAAATATAGTAACACACAGTAACTTGGATACGCAACTTTAATCTGATTATTGGATTGTAGGAAGTAACGCGTTAGATTACGCACTACAAGGAGTCAGATTAGAGTAACGCATTGAAGACAACATTGCTTGACATTTCTCCTCAAGCTATTTACCGATCTGTCAGGTTTCTGATATTATAAACTTGTTCCTAAGCCCTTGAAGGAGGATGAACAACAACAAAAAAACATGCATTATTGTCTCTCCACTTCAATATTATGGTTGTAACATATGAAAATCTGTTCAAAGGGTAGGAGAACATTTGCCAGGCAATACTGAAACGGAGACCTCTTCTGTGTTTACAGCAATGTGAACATCGTTTTAGCTTTTGGTCCATAACAGAAATGTCCTGAAAAACAAAACAAAAAACTGCCACATCAAGGAATGTCAAGTTTGCAGTCATAGTAAGTCTGCATTTAAATGACGTAGCTCCAGTCCCACTTTCTGTCGGCATTTCAAGTTCTAAAGCCAAACACCAAACTATAAAGAATGTGCAATAAATAGTACTTAAAAACTAAGAGGAGGTGAGATTACATTCTGAGACTGAGATGCTCATTGAAACCAACTGGGCTGTGAGGATGTTTTAGGACAAACAAAACTAACTTTTTATGCTTTTAATGACATCTGAGAGTGGACTTGCTCAAGGACACATCTGCATGTTAAACTGCTGCGTACTGTTGGACCCACTGCTTGCAGCTTTAAGAAAAAAAAAAATCTGTTTAGCCAAGATGTGTTGCTGTAAATTACAAAGGTGAAGAAACAGAAGCCTTTTAATCCTTGAATGAACCAGAGAGAGTCTTTCTTGCATGAAGTCATATTTAAGGAGCGGAGACGGCCCTGATGCCGGTGACCATTTGAACACTTCTGATTCAACAAGTAAAGATGCAACAGAGATCAGTGGCTGGTTTCTGATTTTTAGTTTCTGCTACTTTGACCTGAATAATAATGGCAGAGACCCAGACTATCCATTAAGTAAATAAGTAGTTCTAGTAATCCCATTAGACAGAGATTACATTACTATTAATACAACCAAAATAGTATTAATAGTATTTTTTTTATTATTTTCAACCGTTTGTCTGTTGTAAAATTTGTAGCATGAACATATTTTACTATGAATTGCTTACTTTGATTTCTGAAGCGAACGACACCTCCCCATAATTCCAACTAGGGAACCACTAAACCAGTGATGTTCAAACTTTGTGTCATATGGGATAAAAAAATTAAAAGAAAGACATAATTTTGTTAAAAACCATAATGACAAAATTATACATCTTTTCAACTTGCTCAACAATAAACTAAACATGCAATATTTTAATTAATCAAAAAAGTCAGTTTTTCTTTTTTTTTTTTTTTTACAAAAAAGAGATGTTTAAATTAGATCCTTAACTTAAGAGTTTGCACTATTCCTTGTTATAACAAAGGAAGATTTTTGTGGACTTGAGCAAACAATGTCTGAAGTCTGCGTTTGAGTAAATATCTCTAGATAGATGTAGTTATATTTACATCAAATTAAAGAAAATGACAAAAGAATGGTTATTAAAAAACAAATCATATGTGCTGTACCAAGCATGTTTCATTCTTAGGTGAATTTGATTGTTTTATATAATCAACATAAAAAGTCTCAATTAATTTTCTGTTCTGGTTGTAAAATTCAGAACAGCAAGGTTGAAACTTTGGACAGGAGTGAAACTTTCACCTCAAAGATTTTTTTATAAAGACTGCCAACACTCCTGAATCTAGCATGCTCCACAGCCAGAGGTCTGAAGCTCAGAGGGACAAACTGCAGCCAATTCGTTCAGAGTTATACATTCAGCCTTCCTGTTAGCTGCTTACGACGACTCTCTTCACAACTAAAGGAAACACATCCAAGATGGGTACGAACTAACTTCCTGTGACAGATGGCTCTCTTTTAAATCCAAAAGGTCAGGTATGACCAAAATCACAAAACTACAAATTGGTGAAGGAGCAGAATGACTTGTTCCTCCCAAAGTGCCACTATACAAATTGTAGCAACTTGAAAGAACAATCGACTTGAATCTGTAGCAAACACATTCACATTATTGGGGAAAAAAAAAAAAAAAAAAAAAAACTAACTCCAAGTCTTCTTCCAACACTGAAAACTTCCACACCGAAGAGGGTTGTGCTATCTCTTAAGGTATTGATAAACCTGTCTGTCCATGAGCGCGAGTCGCTTGAACCTGATGAACTAACACATCTGCCTATTCATACAATTTTGCAGCTAAGCTAAACAACTGTACTCCACACAGATAGATATTGTTTTCACTACAGCCTCTTCAAAAACATTAGTGTGCTGGTTAAAGCACTGCTTTCTCAGAAGAGAAAAAGAAAAAAGTACTTAAAAGAAAGAATAAAGTGATATCCCGGGACAGCATCAATGAAGTTTATGTATCGTTGTTGCTAATGAGAGATAAATTACTCATATTTGAAAAACAGAAAATTTCTCAATACTGAATATTTTAAGAAACAACAAAAAAAAGACACTTTAATGTAACTTCTCTTTTTTAAGATCTGCTGTGAGTCTGGTGCAACCCTTGTATTGCTGCCACTGATGGCAGGAGTAATTATAAATAATGCCATTTTTGTCATTTACCTAAAACTGTGCAGCTATAGCAGAGTTGTGGTGGTCCAGAGTTGGCTTCTACAGATGACCTAATTAACATTATATACCACATGTGGTTGAGAAGACTGAGATATATTAATTAGACAATCATGGTGGGTTCAGTGATCAGAAAAAAAAGTGTGATTATTCAGTTCCTGACTGGGCAGTCAAGCTGAAAAATCGTCCGGTTTTGGTCGTCAGCCAATTTCTAGGTGCATCTAAATAAAAACAAGGCTTTTAAAAACCTGATTATGATCTTGAGCAACCTTAATAGCGTCAAACCTTAACTGGTTAAAATAATGATTGGAAATGTCATAATGGAACATAGCAGGTTTTATAATATGCATGTTATTAAATACCATCAGCCAAACATTTGGCTGATGGTATTTACCTGCATTACATTATCTCCAATGTCCAATCTCTGAATACACTCACTTTTATCCCTGAAAGGCCTTTTGAGAGCCACTACTGATAGAAGACTGTGTTCTCTGGCAAGTATTGAGCCACTGATGTCAGGTCCAAGCAGCATTTAGCGACATGGGGGGAAAAAGAGAAGAAGAAAAAAAAAACTGCTGCCATGTGAAGAAAACAGGGCCCAGTTAAAACCTATCCACTGCTGCTGTGGGTAATCCATTTTAACAGCGCTGTTTGCGTTTGGTCGTGAAATCATGACAAGGTAAATGAAGCACTGAAGGCCTCTGGATGTGCACACGAAGGCCACTGGGACACCTTACTGTCGGATTTTTGCTTACAGATAAGCTCCTGCTCCACCGGAGTCCCCTTTCCTCTGCGTGGAAAGTTCTCGCTGTATTCCTATTTCCTAATCAGCAGCATTGCAGCGAAATATATGTCTGCGGCAAAAACACCCCTTCGTTCACCCTGGCTTCCTAATTAAGGTTTAAACAATAAAGAAAGGCAAGACAGGCAGCTCACAGTGCAGCCAAATGTCTCCACACCCTGCAACCTTTCATTTGAGCACCATTACATCGGGTTATGTCATCGTAAATAAGCACAGGTCCTTGAGTGAAAAAATTTGCTCGACACCCTCCAATGCAACGCGATGCTGCAAAAACACTCCCTGCGCTGTCCATCTCCAGCCTCTCTGGGCCTTATGTTCAATAACCTGGCTGACAAACACAAAGTGCTTCAGTGCACAAGCAGATGATTTCATCTGAAGAGGTTTGCCTGGAGACAGAGCACTGCGCAGTGATGGGGGGACAGAGAAAGCATAAATCCTACAAGGAGGACAGCCTTGTGGAAGGCTCTGGCTCTCCTCATGTCGTACATGTTCGGATGGGGGGGAATAGATTCAGGTTTATTTGAGGGGGGGTTCCGTTTCGGGCACTTACCTTCCCTCGCCTTCAGGAGAACCGTGTTGGCCACGATATTTTCAATCTCCATTGTCAGAACGTGAATCCCGTGCAATCTCGATACATTTCACTCAGCAGGAGAAAAAAAAAAGAAAAGACGGTTTTTTTCCAGATCAAAGGTGCCGACGGCCGCGAGGCTGTTGCACGCGCACAGGGCGAACGCGGCACTGGCGCATATTAGGACTCAATTAGCGCTCGTCGGTGCTTTTCAATCCCATATGTTTGGTCAAACCCGAGCCTACGGAGCGTTATGGTCACAGCGGAGCTTGTTAGCATTCACCGCCTGCCTGCCAGTCTTCCTTCCTGCTCCGGTTCCCTCCTCCTCCTCTTTTTCCTCCTCCTCCTCCTCCTCACCCCTCCTCTGCGCAGCGAACCAGGGGAGAGTAGGAGGGATCAATTTACAACCACCGCAGCCACCACACATTCAATCACAAGTGCATTCATACATAAATGCATGCATTTCCTAAGCTCTATTTCTGAAGTGATTGTTAATGGACAGTCGTGTCTAAATCTGAACACAAACTCATATTCCATACTTCCATAGGCTGCATTATGTTCGGTCCAGGGCCCTCTGGTTTTAAACAGCGTTGGTTGGATTAGCTCTGCCTTCTGTCATTTTAGAAGTTACACATTTGAGCTAAAACGTTTGCATGGGATTCCTCAAGGTTAAGTTCTCGGAGCTCTTTTCTTCGACATCTAAACGCTGCCCCTGGCTTGATTGCATCTTTGACAAAACCTGTGCTGATGACACACAACATTTGTTTTCCTATACCAGTTGTCCACAGTCCCTTATAGTGGTGGTGGTTGTTTCTAGTTTGGTCATGTCACACTTTTTCTGTCTTTTTTGGCACAATATGATGCCATCCTCTGTGGGAGTCCAACCAATGTGTCAGTTTACCCACAAACAGAGTGTTTCGTACCCACTGTGACGGAACAATAAAGTATTTAATGACAGTCTACTATAAGAAGAAAGAGCTGTGATGCCAATAAATAGTAACAGATAGAAAACATCTACAAGGAGATACCTCCAATTTGCCGTATTTGTTAAGAATCTGCTTAACGAGAATCAAAGTTTGTATAAAAAATTTGGTGCAACTGAATTATAATATGCATGAATATTATTATTTTTTATGACATTTTATCTCCCTAATTAATGAAATTACAAAGTTACAACCAAAAACACACTGATTGGTAATGGCTTGACACAAAGTGGTTTGTTTGCTTTTATTTTCAGTAGATTATTGTTGTCTGTTGTCTCAATGTAAGGAGACCTCAGGGCGAACACAGAACCTGTTGGAGGTAAAGTACACTCACTAGACATTTAGGTAGCACCAGGTTGAACCTCTTCAACCTTCAGAACCACCTTAACTTTTTGTGGCACATTTAAAAAGGTTTCATAAATATTATGAACATTCTACAAATTAATCAGCTGATCATGAGAATCTGCTGTTTCCGTCGCTCAAAAAACGACGGAAACAGCAGATATGGTTGTCACTATGTAACAACCATATACTATGATTATCACATAGTATATGGTTGTGATGAAAGTAGCCATAAGAAGATGGCTACACTGTGGTTATAAAAACAACAATGCTCAGGTAGGCTGTAGCATTTAAACAATGGTTGACTGGTTCTGAGGAGTCCAAACCAGCAAATTATCTGCCACACCATTACACCAACAGCACCAATCTGGGCTGTTAAGAAAATGGATCTGTTCCTTTATGTTGTCTATGGTTTATTCTGACCCTAAGGCCTGTTTCTTTGCAGCTGAAAATGATCCTCATGAGAGTAGGTGACGTTTCTCCAGTTGGTTATTGTCCAATTTTCTGGAGTCAGTTTGGTGTTTGTGGCTTGTGCCAAGAGAAGGCCAGAAGATCTTCTCTTGCTGTAGCTCAACTGTGTGTTTTACATGTTGTATTTATCTTACTTTTGCTTGTAAAAGGGGGGTAAATTTGAGCTTATGTTATGTTTCTAGATTTTAAACCTGTCTGGCCATTCTCCTTTGATTTACGAAATCAACATGTTTTATCCACATATCTGCCTCTCTATGGACATATACTGTATAATTTTTTCTACTATTTGATTCTGCCGTGAATGGAAACCCTGTATATGTACAGTTCCTGAAATACTCAGACCCACCTGGGACAAGCTACCACACCACAAAGAGTTTGGAAATGATTTTCACACTGATATATATTTTTCACCTAAGACATAAATTCCTGCTACTATACTGATGAAAAGATTAAGCAGGAATTCATATCCAAGGAAAATATGTCAATAATACACTTTATGTTTAACTTTAATTTGTATGCAAATTTTGGTCATATTAAAAAATATCTATTTACAGGGTTCAAGAGCAAAACTCACTGATCCCATTAATATTAAAATAATAACTCAAGATGCAGTAATTTAAAAATGATTTGCTAACACAAGACCGAGGTACTTAACAAAGGTCTTAATAAAGTTTCTGGAAAATTTCTGGAAGTGTCAATGAAGCTTTATTATACAAACTGTCCAAAAACTTTATATAAAATAAAAAAATATAGTTCTCCTACAAAAAGATTACAAAAGGCCTGCAAGAAGAAAATAGGCTTTGTAGAACTTTCTTAACATTAAAAACTAGAGGAGCAGAATATAAATAAAGAAATGCAAAAATAAATGAATCAGTATTTTAAGAATATGTAAAAAAATTATATTACAAGGAATAGTGAAAATAAGCACATCATTAAGAAAATTTAGAATATCAAGATTTGTATTAATTAAAAAATAGCACAGATATGATTGAGTATCCAAAATATTCCATAATTTATATAAATATCACAACAGTAGATCCCTGCATTTAATGTCAATAGCAAGATTTTTAAGTATTTCTTTAAAATGTAATTTTTTTCCTTTGCTTTTCATGTCAGTTTTTATTGTCCATTTTTGTGAAAACGTTTGAATAATCCAGTTTATTTTCATAGCATGAACATTATAAAAATAAACGTGTGCTTTATGCAATAATGAAATCATCTAGAAAGGTTAAATAATCACCCATGTGTCTGTACATAATTCACAGTTGTTACATCATGTTATATTGACATCATGCACAAGATACACGTTGAAAAACACTGGCTGTGCTGTTATACCTGTGGTTGTGCATCCTGTGGAAAAGAGATACACAGAGTTTCTTTCCAGTTCACATTTCTGCATCCTCTGGGCTTAAAATTTCCCATCCATCCCCTGTTGAATGCCTCCACCTTGTGGTCATAATGCGAAAACACAAAAAGTCATCACACATTGTAGTGCTCAAACATTGCTACAGTTTTACTGAACTTTATGGAAAAATGGCTCCTAAAAAGTGTTTATATGCATATATGGAACATAAATATGAAGACAGTGTTTCAGTGACAAAGTAAATGTCAGACTTTGTTTGTCTTCAGGGGACAGTATGAAACTGTATTATCTGCAGGTTTGGTCAACAAAATGCTCAGTCTTTGTCCTTCAAAATTTGATAATTAGTTTTACTCTACGATTTTATATGATGTGCTCATTGGAAACCTGAGCACATCACCTTTAATTTGGTTGAATTAAAGGTGCTACGCAGCATTTCTATAACAACTGAAGGCAACATTGATCTAACAATAAAATCACTGAAAAATACATAATAAAACATTGGATAACATTTTTCCTTCAAAACAGGAATTTATTTAAAAACTGCTTGTTAAAAATTTTACTTAGGATATTCTTGACTGATATCTAAGTTGGTATTATCCTGAACAAGTAATGATGACAACATGCAAAAACAGAAGAAATCTTTAAATAAACGCGTTTTTGCTGCACTCTTGGTTAAAAAATGAAGAGGAAAACATGCTATCTCCTCTGAGATCTTTCTAGCTTGGTGCTGGAGGGGTTCTGCGTAAACAATGGCGGCATATAACATCTCTGACAAAGCATTGGAGGTCACTTTAGTCAAAGTAATATAATCTGTAGAAGCCCACCAGCTAGTTGTGGCTTGACTTAATGTTCAAGCGAAACATAATCTTTTGAAATCTGAAGTGTTTCATATCAAGTGTTGTCAAACTGGTCCAGCTTGTTCCATTTGTCTTGAATGAGACATGAAACTACATGCATCTTAATAGAAAACTTAATGACTTGCAGACTTTATTATTCTTGTTAGACAATCTGCCTTTTTTTTTTTTTTACACATGTACACGTAATAGCAAAAGTATCTCATTATCACATTACAATTGCAAACGTATTGTATTTTACTAGCAATTTGCATGACATACCAAAGGAAATCAGTACAGAGCTGCGAAATGGAATAATTTAAAAATATATATTTTACAAATACAAATCTGAAAGAGCCCTCATTGCTCCTTAGACAGCAGCAATCACTCTTTCACTGGAAAGTTATCTGACTAATGCATTGCCGTGTACATAGTGATTAAATGTTGAAAGATAACTAATCATCATTGTGACCACATAGTGACTTACTACACTGACTGACATTAGAAAAAGCATCATGCTGTGGACATTTCTTCAGGAGGGACAGAGAAGTGTGTCAGAGCTGAGAAGAAGATGGACGAAGGTAAATAAATGATAATAAGAAAACCAGTTAAGTTTGCTGGGATGGAAAATCATCTTCCAGCAGAACAGGAACTCTAAGCACACATGCCTTAAATTAAAGCTTCTTCATAAGGCCCAGTTAAAGTCCACACGTAAATATGATTAAGAATCCTTGGCAGAACTTTAAAAATAGTATTCACAAACTTTTTTCATCAATTCTGACTGAATTTTGGCTAATTTGCTAAAAGGAATGGGGAAACAATTCAATCTGATGTGCAAATGAAAGACACACCCAAACAGACTTGCAGCTTCAAAGGTGGTTCCACAAAGTACAAACTAAGGCTGAAAACTAATTCATGTCACACATTTTAAATGTTCTTTTAAAAAATATAAACCTTTGTATACTTTTTTTTTTACTTCACAAACATGCGCAATGGTTTGGTTGTAAATTCACAAAATATGAAAAGCTTTGTGTAGTATATCCAAGGAACCATAAACAGGAAAGGAGTGTGACAAGTATCTGTCAGTATAACTTCACACCCCTGTTATATTTATAAGAAATTATGCAAACAACCATAAAAAAAATTAAGAACACAAGAAAATATGGGATTGTGAGAAATATGCTGTAAATTACAGAAAGTGCTGCAACACACTTGCTGTGTTTAAAACCAATATTTTTACTTAAAAACAAAAAAATATATAATATGTTACTTACAAAGAATATAGATTTATATTTTGGAAAAAATAGTTTATGCTTAATTTAAAAAATATATAAGCAGAATACTTCTTCAAGTTTGTAATTAATTGTTGATGAATGTTTCTACACTTCTTCAAAATAACAGAGGGTTGTTCAGAGAAACTTTGTTGGACTGTGAACTGATAACGAGATCAGAGGTGTGTGTGTGTGTGTGTGGGGGGTGTGTGTGTGTGTAGGTGTGTGGGGGTGAGTGTGTGCGTGTGCTTCCGTGTGAGTGTTCACGTGACCTCCCACAGAGCTAGTGCACCTCTGCAAGCAGTGGCTGCTTCTGAAAGCAAAAGGAAACACGGCGGCCAGCGAGTCTTGAAACCTGTTTACATTTGTTTTAACGGTGAACAACCAGCTCCAGGTTCCCAGGATGTTTTCTCTCGGGGAGACCATGGAGTTTCTCCTCGGAAATCCATTTTCAACGCCCGTCGGACAGAGAATCGGTGAGCTTTTTTTTTTTTTTTAACATATTAACAGCTGTGTTTTTTTGTAGACATTTGTGCCATTCGAGATTTGTTTGGACATGTTTCGAGATTTCGGTGGTTAACACAAACGTCTCCTGGGTTGTATTGGTGTAAAAGGCGGTTTTTATGTTCGTGACTAAAACCGAAATTGTCCAAATTTGTACTAAAATAACAAATAAGTTTAAGAGGCAGTGACTCAGACGGAGGTGAGACCGTTTTTTAATTCTCGTGTCCGATTGGTCAGTGCGCATTGAGGGACGGCTAGCTTAGCCAATCAGCATTCATCTTATTGTTTCCGCACACTTCCGCAGTCTCTGAAGCGTTTCCATAAAGCTGCAGCTTCACATCGTTCACAGCGGAAGTAACGGATTTGTTTCAACACATTCTTTTCTTTTTGTGCAGATTTAAACCACATATTTACTCTTAAGCTCTGCGAGCCGCTTTCGCATTCATTCATTCAGCAGCTGATGCCTGGAGAATGACGCAGTATCAGATCTGTCATGAGCGGCGCCCGCGCACCCATCTGAACCCTTCCTTCCTTCTTTTTAATCCTCTCACTTTCCTGCACATAGATGTGAGCTAGTTCTGAGGCAAATGTGAACACAAGCAGCTGACAGTCACATGAAGCGGAGGCAGCCGGAGGAGGCCAGAGCAAGGGAGAGGGAGGGAATTTGAAGGAGTTGCCTACATGTGGATTGAGCAAAGCAAGGTTGAGGGTTTGGTGAGGTGTATTTGGTGGAAAGGAATGGGATTTAGAGACTTATGAGAAGGGTGGAGTGCAAGAAACCTGGCCTTGATTATACTGCAAAGGAAAGAAGTTAAAGGTTGACCTTGTTGGCTGAAAGATTTGAGTTTCTAGATCCAATTCTTATAAAATATGTCTTCAATATGGTGAAGATTCACCTTCCAAAACACACATTTTCAAAGGATACCAAAATTACCTTAGTAGGTAAAAAATTAGGGAAGTTACAGTGATTTAAAAACTGAATTTCTGGGTTGATTTATGTCCTTTAGATTATGTCGACAACCACTGAACCCTTTTTTGGTTGTGGTGAAGATGAGTTTGTTGATTTGCAACTGTGCTTTCATTCAGCCAAAATGTCCCATTCATTACTGTAAAATATTGTATTTTTATTATTAAAATCAGGGGGGAGACAATAAAAATGTCTTAGGCCTTGTTCAGCCAGCTGGCCGGCAGTTCAGTTTAAAAAGACTTTAAACATGATGGAAAAACTGTAGTGGTTTTGGAACTGTAATTGAACTGGCCCATGCCTAATCTAGACAGGGTTGGTGAATGAGCAGCTCAGGTGAAACTATGAGTGGAGCAGCTAACACCTTACTGCAGCACAGGTTCAATAGATCTCTAGGAATAAATCCAGATCAGTTTGTGCCAGAGGCTGGAGCAAACAGCAAGTTTCATAACTTTCATAAAACAATCACAAAGCACCATAGCAGTTTGTGGAAACATTATGTTACAAATTTTTGAATTATCTTCAGCTTTACATTAGATGGTCATTTATAGCTTGGCAATTTTTATACAGAAAGTAGAGGTGGGAGGTGGCGCGCCGCTGAAGGTCTTCCTGTATCAAACATGTATTCATATCGGAACATGTAACCTAGAAAAACAAAGAAGAGTAAAAATCAATAAAGTAATTTACATTTTGCATTTTATACCAATTTACTTTTAGATCAGTTGTTACTTTGGCCAGAAACACTTCACATGCCCAATTCCCAGTCCATGTTTCACAAAGGAAGATTGTCAGTGATGCAATTTACACAGAAAATAAGGAAAATTATTAGCCACTTTGGTTTCGGCCGTTCTTGGACAAGCTTCTATCTTTTCCTAAGTAATCTGGATTTATTGCAAATGAGGACTCCTACAGTTTTATCTTCCTCAAATAAGAGATAAACTGTTAAAGCTTCTAGCAGGCCACTTGCATAATCCTGAACTAAACAAAGTTTACCTTGTTTGCTGACGATTGTGTAAGCTCCTGTCAACATTTTATGGTTCAGAAGTTGATTTTACTTAAATACTGGATCCACTGCACTGTAGAAATTATGATACAACAGAAGCTGTCCTTCCTGAAAGGAAGTCCACACCAGGTTTCTGAAAGAGAAGATCTCCAGGTCCCAAAAGGGGCAATATTATGTAAAGTCGACTCTTTTGAGCTTTACATTATGATATAATGTCATTCCCTCAACAAAAACATACCCGGAGTGTTACTTTGATTCTTTCAAGCATGATTCAGAAATCCTTTAATGTGACATGGCAGCTATTTGGGGTGCCTAAACGCTTGGTCTCACAGAGCGCCATCTTTTCCACGCATCTCCCCCTCAGAGCTTCAGTTTCCAAGTTGAGCTTCAGCCTGATGGCGCACCCCGCCCGCACTCAGCTCCACCGGACTTGAGGCAGCAGCAATTAGCAAACAAACACCAAATGGAATTGCACATCTGCTGAGATTGTCAAACAAACTCATTCTCATTCCAACGCTCCTAAAAATAATTGTTTAAGGCTTAATAGAGAAAGCAAAGGTTATTGTTGATTGTGCTACGAAATGACACCATGTGTCTGGGAAATACATAGTAGTGCCTCTTTTTATGATCTCATGTCTTAGGTCATCTTGTGATAAGGTCACTGAGGCTAAATAAAATAAAAAAAGCAACAAGCAGTCCTGTTGTTCAGTGTTGTGCAGACTGGAGCCCCAGAGCCACATGTGGCCCTCAGACACTTTACAATAGCTGTTGATAAGTGAATAAGAATGAGCAATAACCTTGCATTCAAAGGCAATGGGAACAGCTGTGTTTAACAGATCTTTAGCTGCTTTCATGATGTTTCAGGATACAATAGCAACAACAAAATGACGCTAAGGACAGAAGAATATTTTTTAGGTTCTTAATTTACCATACAATTGGAAAGGCTTCAGTTGGCCAAGACCTAATCAAGAAAGTATATTTTAACCTTAATTGTAAAAGCATATTATATTCATGCAAGGATTATGCAATTGTAGAAAATATGGATAAATGTAAAACTCAAAGCCTGATCTTGGTTTTATCAAGGTTCTTAACAAATTTTATCTAGGTGGTGCTGTTGCAGAAATGGCTCTTTCTCTTTCTTTCATGGTTCCCCTACATGATGATACAAATTTCAGTTTTCTTTTTGTCCTGAATACATTGGGCAAAGTGGAGAAAATGCATACATTTTAATTAAAACCTCCTTTAAAGAGCAATTCCAACAATGATGTGCCTGTTTATTTCCTGCTATCAACTTACAGGTGGCTGTAGTTAACCTCAAATCTGGGTTAATGCATCTGTGTCCTGTGTGTGTCTGCAGGCTGTATTTGACATTTCAATGTGGACAACTTTTTGTAAAAAAATTGCTAGCGTGAGGATTGGAGGAGTCAAGAGGAATCATTAGCTAAATTCAGACTCAGGATAAAGCAAATTTTTAAAAATGCATGCAACAAGGTTTATAAAAGCTTGCTTTATGTGACACAGTTTTTCTTAGTACCTCGTGAAATTGTGTTGGTTTGTAGAAGCAATGCATGACATAATTTCTTTTTAAAGAACCTAATGGTTGGTATTATAGTTTAGCATGGGGTGATATGATATTTTCCCAATATCATAACTATAAGCAACTAATTCTTATGTATACACCACCACGTGTAAAAATATACAACATGAGCTAATTGTTTGTATTTAAAACAGAAAGTTAACAACTATCCCCATTGATGTTAAAATAATATATCACATTGATTACTACATTTATCTGTTGTTTGTTAATTCTGACTTTGATACATATTCTTAAGCATTTATTTTTCAGAATATAGTTTTATCATCTTATTCTCTATTATGGCATATCACAAGCCTAAACTGATATTAGGTTTAGGGTTAGTTGGATTATCTGCTTGGACAGTCAGTTTGTTGACCCTGAAAAACACAAGCTACTTTCAGCTGGCTTACTGTATTTATATGAAATGATGGTTGGTCCTATTTTAGTTTTCACACCGTATCTGCCTTTGTTTTTCTCTGCCATAAATTTATAAAAAACAGCATCATTAGTCTTTCTTTTAAGAAAGGAAAATGTGTAGCAGCCCTCTTTCAGCCAGCTGACAGACAGCATGCAGCAATATATGGGTCTCCTGCATTCTCCTCAAATGCAGGAGACAGTGGAGATCATTCTGCACTTTCAAATCTAAGGAATGATAGGATAGAATATTTTAGTAGTTTTGTAAACTTGGCTACTTTTGTATTGGAAACCCAGCTGTAATCATAATGTAGTGTCTCTAAATCTGTTCTTCAGTTAATATTTAATTTCACTTTGTTCCCTATTTGTTTACAGATCGAGCAACCAGCGGCTCTCTTCAGTCGGAGGACTGGGGACTCAACCTGGAGATATGTGACATCATCAATGAGACGGATGAGGGGTAGGTATTGTTTTTTTTGTTTTTGTTGTTTTTTTTTTAAAGACCACAATCAACTCAACTCAATGCCCTTGATTGATTTAAGAAAAAAACTGCCTGGTTTCTGATCTCCGACCAGCTGATAATCTGCTTGTGCAACAATTTATTCTTAGCTCTTTTGTTTTTAAATTTCAAGATAATAAACAAAGATCAGCTGATGCAAATATTTCTTCCCTCAGGCCCAGAGATGCCGTCAAAGCCATTAAGAAAAGAATTGTTGGCAACAAGAACTTCAGAGAGATTATGCTGGCTCTCACTGTGAGTAATAATTACATTCTTCTGCATTAAGTGTGCGGTCACAGACTGAGGAATGTGGAGATGTCAGGGAGTCTTTCAAACACCAGAATGATCATCAGAGATTGAATGTTTGTTTTACTATTTCTCCCAGTGGTTAAATAAACATTTAACCGCTTAGTGAACATATCAATAGTAGCTTAATGAATGGTACATGTCATAATTTTAGCTTTATGTTTTGCTCTCGCAGGTTCTTGAGACCTGTGTAAAGAACTGTGGCCATCGTTTCCATGTTTTGGTGGCCTCACAGGAGTTTGTTGAAGGGGTTCTGGTCCGTTCCATTTTGCCCAAATACAACCCCCCCACAACCCTGCATGACCGTGTTCTCAGCCTCATACAGGTTTGTTTCAGACAGTGCGTCCAATTAACTCATCTTGTTATCAAGCGTCTTTACTTTCTTTGTTGAATCAGTCAGTTGAAATGTGACAAACAGGAACTTTTATATTCATTATAAATCTATTTATTATGAAAAATCTCAGGATTTTTATTTTCTTCAGAAGCAGTTTTTTTTTTCTCCAAGTGATCAGCTTTGTTCCAAGAATTGAAGTCATAAAAGGTTGAAAGTATTCAATTTAATATTTACAAAAGCTTCCTTTATGTTTTTGATTGGTTTAGTTTGTGGAAATTCAGTCTTTTATCTTGAGCAGATGTTAGATTCACTACTTTACCACCATTCCCTCCTGATTCTCCAAGCTAACATCATCTCTGATCTCTTTTTACTAGCGGCATAATTATGAACGGTTCTAACTATAAAAGTGTTTTCAGCCTGAAACAGTTTTAAGACCGTCTGGTTCATAAAGTTTACTCAACAGGCACTTAATTATGGCTAAATTTGGTTTATCTCTCACTGTAATTGAGATTTCTATGGCTCTTTATTCTTTGCCATATAGTAATTGTGACTTTTGTGCTGATTGGAAGATATGTTTACATTAAAAATGAGTTGCAAAACAATTCCTTTCTGCTCTTGCTCAAAGTTGCCTCACTTATTGCTTGTTCCTTTGTCACCTTGGAGGCTCTAACTGCATGCAGCTCTAGGAGTCAGTTATCTGTTCATAACTACTCCCATATCTTTATCTTTAGTCATGGGCTGATGCATTTCGCAGCTCTCCCTCCCTGGTGGGGGTAGTGCATGTGTATGATGACCTAAGGCGTCGAGGTTTGGAGTTTCCTATGACAGACCTGGACGCGCTCTCACCCATTCATACTCCAAACAGGGTGAGCCTGGCTGTTAACTTGAAGGTTATCACACAAGAATGATTTTAAGAACGTCTGCCTATGTTTGACCTCTTCCTCATGTCCTGCAGAGTATCCCCGAGAACGGGACACCTGAGGAGACCTCTGTCGCTGCTCCCACACGTCCGTCACCAGAGCAAGTCCCTGCTGCCGCCCCCCCCAGTCAAAATACCTCATCTCCAGTCCAAGTCAGTAATGGACCAGTCCCGCTCACTCCAGAACAGGTAGGTCGCCCTGAGACTGCCTTGAAATTACATTTTAAATACTTGCTTTTATGGTCAGAATTACTGAGTTTTAACTATCACAAAGATCATACTGGGAGATCTGCACCCACTTCTCAAATAAACTCCTCAAATAACTATTAACACTGAGTCCAAATTACTATGATACTAAGATTCTTTTTCTTCTCAGTTTTACTTCAGTTGAAGAAATTTTCTAGTCTAATTCAAAGGCCACTATGACTCTCAAAGCTAGACAAAATTTTGTTAAAAGTTTCAGGTTTTGAGAAGTAAAAATAAAGTTCATGATAAATCATTTTAAAATGTTGTCCACTTTCAATATGGTAAATGTACAGTTAAACTAAAAATATAAACATGTTTGAGGAGGAAATGTAAAAAATAAAAGTGCTTCTACATAATCATTTGTTGAAGCACTTTTTGATTTAAAATTAGCATCAATTCTTCTCAAGTTCACACCTGCCATCAATTATTGTAAATATGATGAGCCACATATAAAATTCAGCTTTCGTGGTTGTATTTATCTTTTTATTACATTTCCTTGTTTTCATGATTTAGCTATATTCATAGTTTGCAGTTAGTTTATATAGCATCAAAATTTACTTTCCACTTGCAGAGAAAATGTATGTCACATTAAAGCTGCGAAAAGTTTGAAAATCATGAATATTAAAGTCTCAAAACCTGGAAAATACCAGTGTTGTGTTGGAGCGCCACTATGCTCTGCCCCCATGTGACGAAATGTATCTACTACAAGGATTTGTAGTAGCAGAAAATCACTGTGGACATCGTTTTAACAAAAGATCTACTCAGGTAGGCAAGACAGACTCTCTAATGGAAAGCAGTCAGCAACTCTTAATCCTTCAGGATCAAATATCCTCACATCTACCCACACCTACAGTGTACCCACCCACTTTATAATTACTCAAAAGTTAGAGTTGCTACACTGTTGGAAAACATTAATTTATGTTGGCAAATTCACAGACAAAATCCAAGTCAAAGCAATAGAATTAGTTTTGCAATAGTTTAATGACTCACTCCGCAAAGTTTGATGTTGAGCTCTTTGCCATTCTGCAGGCTCTTATTTTGAAAATAAAAGGTTTCAATCTTGGCTCGGATATTAAGATGTGCCCTTTATTAGTACCAGGTATTTATAAAGGTAAAGCAAAAATGTACCTAATTTTGTGACTTGTTTTTAATTCTTGCTTTTTATTATCTTGTTAAATTTCAGGAGCAGAAGCTGCGGAGCGAGCTGGCCCTGGTTAAAGGAAACCTGACAGTAATGTCTCAAATGTTAAACGAACTAAAGCCTGGACAGAGCACAGCAGACGATGCAGAGCTGCTGCAGGTGGGTTTATTTGTTTCTTATCTGTCACTCAGACTCTAACTAAATACGGATGTCTATTCTTTGCAGTTCCAGTTTACAATAACATGTTTATCTTTTTTTTTTTTTTAAATAAATCTGGGTGTACATTTATCCACCAACAACTAATTTTATTTTAACTTGATTAATACAGCTGAAACATCACAGTCTAATGTCTGATTTGGAAACAGTTCCTTCTCACTTATGGAGGTAATTATTATTATAGATCTTATCAAACTAATAGCGCAGCTCTGTGCTACTGAAGAAAAAGCACGTAATTGTCATTACTCATCACAGGATCATCCTTATTTGCAGGCGCCTTTTCTGTCAACCTTATAGTAAAAACTACCAGGAAAAGCATAAAACAACAGAGGGTGTTGACCTACAGAGAAATTTTTTCTTAGTCCAGTCGTTAAATATCTTCAGACATTTTACAAAACATGTGGGAAATATATTTATTTCAAAGTAAAAATTATACAGTTAAAAATCTGTCCGGAGAAGAAAGATGTAAATGAAATCATATGGATCATATTTTCTGTTGCATAAACGTTTTAATTAGCTGCAGCAATTAATCGCTCTCTCTGCTGGTCTGCTCAAGCAGCAGCTGTTCTCGGTGTGTAAGAAGATGCAGAGTCGTGTGGTTGAACTGATCCCACAGCTGGTGGATGAAGGATTTATGGAGGAGCTTCTCATGGTGAACGACGACCTCAACAACGCCTTCATTCGCTTCGAGAGGTGGGCTGCCGCAGGTCAGGCTGGATTGTTAGAGATTAGGTGAAACATTTGCAGCACTTAACCTTCTACTGCATATTTTTTTTGTCAGGTTTGAGCGACTGAGCAAGGCTCAAAGTACAAATACGCAACAGGTAAAAATAATAATAAGTTGCCTGATGTGTTTAAAATAATAAAAGGTGTATTGAAACTAGTTTCAAATGTTTTTCTTCATTCTTCCTGTGCTCACTCTGTTATTAAATATGACACAACTGCCTTCCAGACCTCTGCAAGTAGCCCAAATCTCATCGACGTCGGTGCCGAACATCCGACCAACAAACAGCCCGCTACGATCACAGCAACCAGCCAACCAGCCGTCAACACCCAGACCAATCACCAATCACCAACCAATCACAGTGAGTAAGCTTTGTATAACTTATGTTAAAACAAAAGTTCCCAAAAATAAAGTTTATAAAACTTTATTTCTGGGAGGAAAAGGGATGTTGTGGCTGAATCACATGTTTCAAAAATACTTTCTGCATCTGAACAAACGTCACAGTGAATAATGCTGAGCATTGAAAACAGAAATATATCTGTACTATTTGAAATGAAGCAGGATAATATCTGTTTTTTTAATCATCTGTAATACTGTTTTGCAGAAGAAGAAGAGGAGTTTGACATGTTTGCCCAGACGAGAGGCAGCTCTTTGGCTGAACAGAGGAAAAGGTGAGCAGCGCTACATAATTTTCTCTCAAATGCTTCTCATAAATCAATATGATTTACGTCACTGAAAATATCTGCAGGGGGTTAACTTGATTCATTGGTAGTGCTATTTTGTAATAGAGCAAACAGCAGTTCAGACACAATATGCCATATTGATAGTTTTGACACATGCACACAAATATATCTTTTTATGTGATCTATTTGTGTGGATGAATAAATGTTTGCTTCTTCCTGCTCCTTTTCAAGCAGAAAAGTAGTGGTGAGCTGATTATTTTGTTCTTGATTATGTATGCATATGTTTTCTCTCTCCTACTGATTACTTGTTTCCCTGTTCATGAAAGCCTGTTTAAAATGAATAAATAAATGAAATGAAAAATACACTGAAATATTTGCATGCATTCATTTTTTCCATGCTTGTGATGAAAACCAATTTAAGTGTCGCTCAATTTAAAACAAGGCTGTATTTTCATAATGAAGTTTCTGTATTTCCGTCTAGCGTCAAGTATGTAGATCCTGAGACGGTGGAAGGCCTTGCTGAAGCTCTGGACTCGAGGCTGCAGGTCACAGGAGGGGTGTGTACTCCACAACGACATTCATCGAGTTTACAGGAACATTGTCGTCTTGAATTAAAAGCAATATCTGAGTCATTCCGTTTTTTGCATTTTATTTTAGATGGTGCCAGAGAAAAACGCTTCGCAGAATGACATTGACAAATGGTTGTCTTCAGATCTGGTAGGCCGAAGCTCTTGCTGCGTATTTAACATAATACGGGTGATGAACGTAGAGCGGAGTATTTACTGTTTGTGTTTTAAAATAGCAGGAGGGTGAGTCATCGGTTTGTGAAGGAGTCTCCAGTGAAGGTATGTTTTCGTCTCCTGGGCTGTTCTAATAAAATATTTCCCAACATTTAATCTGCTGTTCTAAAGAGAAGTTCAGAAAACCCACATCTCTTTAGAGTTTGACAAGTTCCTGGACGATCGGGTGAAGGCGGCAGACCACAGTAACCTTTCAATTCGCAACGTGCCGCCGTCCACACCAAGACCTCAGGCGCAACCCGCAAAGCAACAGGACGCCACGCATGACCAGCTTTTCTCTCTTTAAAGAAAACCTCACCAACGAGTTCAGATCAACAAAGTGATACATGAATGTACACAAACAGCATAATCAACTAATTTTATACAGTAAATGCTTTATTTCCTTATAAATCTAATGTTTTCATGTACATACACACAACTTTATGTAACGCTATTTAAAGTTTACTATAATGTCAATGTGAACAAAAAAACGTAGCCTGTATAGTTAGTAATTGCAAATAATGATATATAAAATCTATTTGATGATGTGCCTTCAAACTGAAGACTTGATTTAGTGGGATCAAAAATAAAAGGGGAGCTGTTCCCCAAACATGCAGAGCTTTTTATTTGAAAGTATTTTTCTGGTTTGAGAAAAAAATAAAATAAAACTTGACCACTGCCTTACATCCTTGTTGGAGATTAGCACATTATTTTTTTAAATCAAAATTTAAACTTAAGAATTGACAGATTTAAGCAAAATAGAAAAAACGGTGGGTTGTCAAAACTAGTTACCTTTAATTATGTTTTTTTGTTTAATTGGCACATTTCATTAAACTGCACAGATTTACAAAAGAAGTATATCAGCATACTCTGTGGTAGACCAATAATTCTGTGATTAAAAATACATAACTTCAATTATGTTCTTGTTTTCTGATATCAGTTTATTCATTCTCTCTTAGCTGTATTAGCAGAATAAATTAGACACGTTATAAGTTGAGCTTTTTAATTACTGTAAAAACCTTTTTGGTCTTTTTTTTTTTTTTTTTTACTTCGTCCAGATTTTTTATAAATAAAGTCCACTGGGTAAGAAAATGGGTGAAGGCATCTGTATTCTTTAAAAAAACACAACAAAAAAATATTTAGAATTGGCAACTTTCATTAACCATTTTACTAATACAGTCACAACACAATTACAACCTTTTGGTCAAAAGTTAAAATTATTTACTTTTATCTTTCTCAATCTCTCCAGCTCCACTCATATGTGTACTCAACATTGCAAGTCACACAAATTACTGTGGAATTAGAGATTGATAAAAAGAGTTGATTTAAGGAAGAGGACAAAAATTATGCAAAAGTGAGGGACAAGATTTTGCCCAAGAATTTGGCTGTTTTTACAATTGTAAATGCAGTTATTATTACTACTTTTACTTAAAGTCTGCAATTGTTTCACCATTCAAAAGTGGCGGCTTGCGTTTGTTTACCGGAAGTACGTCAGATCTATTTCTGGTCTCGCAAGTTGATTTACCAAATGGACGTTTTTTTGTTATTGTTGATTAATCAGGTTTATGGTCAGTGAGATTAATGTAGATTAAACATCCAATGGTGCGTTGACCGAAAACACAACAATTCCCTTTCTAAGTTAGTTTGTTTTCTTACATTTAAGAATAGGCTTTAATAAGCGACATTGACATGATTAGTGTACTTTACATATCCTAATGTATTTGCAGACTCACTTAAAGTGCTCCGTGCAAACATCCGCAGGAAAAAAAGTTGCCCTTATAATTTGGAATTCCGGGAGTTCTTGAACGCAGCAGTCTGCCTCGGCTGAACGGTGACTGTACACATTCAAGATGGCCGCTGCGATGGACGACGAATTTGAAGACGCACCTGATGTGGAGCCTTTAGAACCGACTCTGAAGAACATAATCGAACAGAAATCGCTGAAATGGATCTTCGTTGGTGGGAAAGGTGGTGTCGGTAAAACCACCTGCAGGTAAGTCGAAGGAAATGCTTTTAGCGACTCGAGCTAGCTGAATTAATTACCTCAAGCTAGCTTTTAATACACGCTGAAGGGTTTTTTGATTAGATAAAGAACAAGTTATGTTAGTTAAATTGATAGGAATAATTAAACTTAACCAGAACTCCCTTCCTTGTATGTTTTGTGAGTAAATTAGTGTTACCTGTCGTTTATCGGGAAGCTAAATACTGTCTAGCACAGTCAGCAGCTAAAGTTAGCCTGCTGCCAGTGCCACAATTCATTAATTTATGTTCTTTAAATTAAATCATGACATTCTCGTCTCCATGTCGCTCTTTTTTAACTACGGATTTTCCTGCTGTACGTTTATTGATTTTTTAAAAATAATATAAATTCAGTTGGACAGCTAGGTAAAACGATAATCAGAAAGGTTAGCGTTAACCTCCAGCCTTGAAGGACGGAATAAACACGTCAAAAAAATGTCAGAAAAATGGCTCAAATAAAGATCCGTCTGTATGAGAGAGTTCTACAAATTGGCCAGTTTTCTTTCTTAAAGTTCTAATATTTTTAATTGGGATTCCCCCCCCAACTTATGTTTTTTCTCCTATTTTGGACTTTGCTAAATTTATATTTGCGTTTACTTAACATTTTGCACCGTGAGCGCCAGATTTCACTTTGATTTGGTTAAATGAAAAGAAAACCACTGTTTGCTTATATACAAAATTGCATTAGGCTATCAAAAAAGGCGAAATAAAATGCTTACAATTTTGTGCATTCTTACAATAATGATTGGTTCCAATATTCAACAGGGTTTAGTGGAGTTGCTTTAATTAAGGATAGCTCAGAAGTTACACATACATGAGGAAATCTTCAAAACAAAGCTCCTATTAAGCATTTATTATCCATACCGAGTTACGTGACTATAACTAACCATCATCAATTTATTAAACATAAAAATTTGCAGTGCAATTTTTAACTCCACCTTTCTGAAGTTTTATTCACATTCTGCAAAATTCTAGAAATTAAGTGTCTAAAGCATATCTGATAAATGTTTTTTGTGCGTTTAGCTGTAGTTTGGCCGTCCAGCTGGCTGCCGTCAGAGAGAGCGTCCTCATCATATCCACAGATCCTGCCCATAACATCTCTGATGCTTTTGACCAGAAATTCTCGAAGGTGCCTACTAAAGTTAAGGGCTACGACAACCTCTTTGCAATGGTAAGTCATAATGAATAATAAGAAAAATAAAAATCATTTGAACAAATCCAAAATATTTTTTTAGAATCAGAATTTTGATCAGTAACCTATGTAGCAAGGTTCAAGAGTTTGAGTTAGTAGGTAGGTTAATAGTATTAGAAGCTATTGGTCCTTTATATTTTTTTGCAAACCAGTCGGCTTCTTGCATGTGCAAGTTGTTGTTATTTTTAGTGTAACAAATTGTACATTGGCTGGTGATTATTTTTTTTTCTATTAAAACAGCACTGAGATTTGAAGATATACTGACAAAATTATATAAACAACTTTAATCACAAGAACTATAATTATTGAAGTTTTTTATTTGATCAGTTTAGTCAAATTCAGTACTTTTTCCAAGTGATATAATGTTATTTTAAAACGCCTGAGCTTAGCCCTTCATTTATTTATTTATTTTTTGGATCTATGACACTGTTGACAGAATGTCTCATCTGATCCAGCATTTGGAAATTGGAGTCAGCCATTAAGAAAACCACAAAGAGGTTTATCTGTCCTGTTTTTAGAAAGCTTTTTGCATTAGATCACCACTTGTCAGTATCACAAGGGCAGGAAACAACAGGCCACTTGTATATTTTCTTCATCTTTCATATTTGTTTTAAACAGGAGATTGACCCGAGCTTGGGCGTCGCCGAACTGCCTGATGAATTCTTTGAGGAGGACAACATGCTCAGCATGGGCAAGAAAATGATGCAGGAAGCCATGAGTGCTTTCCCTGGCATTGACGAGGCCATGAGCTACGCAGAGGTCATGAGGTGAAAAATAAATGCATAAATAAAAATTAGAAATGTAAAACCATGTGTTTGGTGATGGTTTATTTAACTTGGTGTGCTTAATTGCCTGTTGAAACAGGTTAGTGAAAGGAATGAACTTCTCAGTTGTGGTGTTTGACACTGCGCCGACTGGCCACACGCTGCGTCTGCTCAACTTCCCCACCATCGTGGAGCGAGGGCTGGGTCGCCTCATGAAAATTAAGAACCAGATCAGCCCCTTCATTTCTCAGGTGCACTGGATTTTTCTACCAGAGTTTAAATAGCTGTGTGAGGAAATAACTGTCAGCGAGACTTTAATAGCATCTCTTTTTATTATTATTATTAATCCCAGATGTGTAACATGCTTGGTCTGGGTGACATGAATGCAGACCAGCTGGCGTCCAAACTGGAGGAAACTCTGCCAGTTATTCGCTCCGTTAGTGAGCAGTTCAAAGATCCTGTAAGTGTCATTCATTTAATAGTGTCACTCTTTACAAGTCACCTTCTGGCTTGAGTAACTCATGAATTTACCTTTTAGTTGCTGGAATCAAATGTTCCAGCAACATTTTAGTACACTTCACCTGTCTGCTCACTCTCTGTCTATTTATCTTTCTGTTCTTCAGTCTTTCCTTTTGTCCAGGAATAACTTGGTTATTTTGAATACACGGGATAATATTAGAAAGTGGTAAAATACTTTGTATCTTATGACAACTGTTGTCCAACTGACTGTGCTTTAAAAAGCATGTGCTTTTTCCAACTCCTCAGTTGTCTCTGCGAATGTTTTCCAGGAACAGACGACCTTCATCTGTGTTTGTATCGCTGAGTTCCTGTCGCTCTACGAGACGGAGCGGCTGATCCAGGAACTAGCCAAGTGTCGCATCGACACACACAACATCATCGTCAACCAGCTGGTTTTCCCCGAAGCAGAGAAGCCTTGTAAAATGTGTGACGCCCGTCACAAAATTCAGTCCAAATATTTAGACCAGGTACGGCCTGCAAGAGTTTCAACTTTTTAAGTCACTAATGTCAGAACTACCGGTCATTTGTTGACTCTTTTGGCTCTTTATTGCAAACAGCCAATTCCCCCAAAATTATGCAAAAGGGATAAATAAATATGTAAAATAAATGTGATCCAATGTTTTGAAATATTGTCTTAATCACATAAAGTAATACATTTCACCCTGAAGAGACTTTATTAAAAAAAAGAAAAAAAAAAAAGATATTTTAATAGTCATAGTCAAATAGGTGCACACAGACATCCACTGTTAAAGGAGCCTGTAGTTTACAAGAAAACAACTTGAACATCTGTAGAGTAAAGACTAAATAGGAAATATAAATCATAACATTTACATCCATATTGGAATTCATACATAAATAAAGGTGAAAAAGTGGATTGCTGAAATATTATTAGAAAAAGAAGCAGGACTTATTTCACGGATGTGTAATTATCCAATATTTAAAGCAGTGATTGCTTCTTTCTCATGTATTCATCATTGTCTGCCTTGTCCCTGCAGATGGAGGATCTTTATGAAGATTTCCACATAGTTAAGTTACCGCTGCTGCCTCATGAAGTTCGAGGTGCCGACAAGGTCAACACATTCTCGAAGCAGCTTCTGGAACCATACAAACCCCCAAACAAGTGATCTCTCACTTGTCGGACCTCTTCTCAACCGCCCCCGAACCCTACTCTCTTCCCTCTAAGTCTGTAGACAAAACACTTCAACAGTCTGAACGCGCCTACTCCGAGTTTTCCCACCCCACCCCGTCTTAAACCTTGCAGCAACAACCTCATAATGATCCACTCTGTCCTCTGAAGCAGAACACTCCTACATCAACAACATACTCACATTCCCAAACTGAAGGGGAGCTGATGAGAACACACACACATACACACACACACAACCTCATTGTGAGATGAGGCGGTGCGTATATGCAGTCTAACGCTCGGTTTCTTCTCTCGTGTTCATATCCTTTGTGGCAGTCGTTCTAGTCTTACTGCATTCAACTTGGTCTCAACAGAACCATCCTATCTCGGGTCAGAGTTCAGTTCTAACCGTTTTCTTTGACAGTTCTGTTCGTTTAACGGATTTCAGATGGTTGACGTCAACACCTCGGTTTCTCTGTGTGATTTTGGTGCTTGTCTTTTTTTTTTTCCAGTCGAGGTTCTGACTGAACTTGCAACCAAATTCACATCTTGTATATTTTTCAGTTTCATTTACGTTACTACAACTTCAGAGCTAAATGACAGGTTGTTGGCAAAAAGGAATAAAAAGAGAAATATTATCATTCTTTTAGTTTCAGTTCTTGAGGGTTATTTTTATTCCAATAAAAGTGCAGGAATGGTTCGTTTACTGTTTGGCATCATTGGTTTGTTTTAAGATATGAATCCACATGTTTCATAAGACCAAAGTGTGATATTTCAGTAAGTTGAAGCTGAACTCAGAACCCCCTAAAACACATCAACCCACTTCTCTCTAACATTGATTACCATTATGCGAAGAATCAGGATAACTATTCTGATTGTAGTTATTTAGAATATAACCGATCACTGAAGTTTTGAGCTAATGATTGTATGCATTCTTACTGCTGTGAATGAAACCAAGGTTCTGGTTCAGTTGAAGCATTCCCAACTGGAAAATAAGTAATAAGGTCAATACTTCCACCTGTCAACATCTTTCTTGTTTTCTGTCACTGATTGCTTCAAGAATCTGTTTTCTATAGATTTTATTTAAATTATATTTCAATTGTGAATTAAAACAAACTTTCCTCAGCTAAAATTGTTCCTGGTCTTGTGTTTTATTTATTTTTTTGTCCTTTGCCTCCATAAGGTTTTAGAGTGGTTAAAAATAGCTCTTTAATCACATATTTAGGGGAGTTAAAGAGGGTGGACATACATGCTTGTAACATCTTTCAGTTCTATCCATCTTTGATCAATCAAATAAAAGTTCAAGTAAAAGAGATTGAAGGTAACATGAGGCCTCAGATAACCTTTAAATTAAACATCTCGAGGATATGTGGAGTTGCTTAAACACCATTTTAGGTAATTGTTTAAATGCACAACAGTCTGCAGCTTCATAACCAACAACCAGAAAGGTTCTTGTTTGTCATTTTACTGAGCAGGAAAGTTTGCACGGTCCGATTGCTCCTGTTTAATAATTCCCTGCTTATCCTGCTCGGCCCTGCGCGCTCCTCCGGCCGCGGCGCTGCGGCCTGTCGCTTGTGGTTCATCACTGGGCATCGCTCGCCCGGTTGGGGGCCGTGCTAACGAGCCTCCCCCTCTTTGTTTTCTTGGAGGGGATTTGCCCCCGGGGCGCGCTGACCACTGGACACCGCCGAGGATTATAGCCGCGCAGCCGACGAGGGTTGGCCGGAGCTGACGCCAGAGGATATCAGGGCGGTGAGCTCCTTCGGAGAGAGCGGCACTGCTGAACGCAGAGCGGGACGCGTGCCAATTACGCATGGAGATGCGCTGAGGAGATCAGCTGAACGACGCACCTCTGAAAGGTAGGATGATGCACTTAGTTAAATAATGAATCAAAATTCATTATTTGTGAAGAAATTTGAAGAGATCTCTGTCTTAGTCTTGTTTCAAAACGGTAACTTCGCTTTTAGATGCATTCTTCCTTTAATTAAGATTTAATTTGTTTTCATCAATAGTTATATAAAAAGTTATAAACGCTGTTTGCCAAGATTAAATTGAACTGTCACAATTATTTTATGACAGGGGTTCGTTCCCACGTCTACGTAAAAATGTAAGGCCTTCCATGCATTTTCATTAAAACGTTAAATCCCGACGTTCATATTTATCACAGAAAGTTTTGTTGGCTTAAAAGAATGACGGAAAGAAATGAAAAACACAAGGAAAGAGGGGAGAAAGGAGGTCGCAAAATAGGAAGGTAGGTAAAGTAAGGAGATGGAGGAGACAAATAAGGATGGAAGGATAGAAAGGAGGGAACTAACGCGCAGGAAACCAACAATTACAAAAGGGGAAGCAAAGAAGGAGCCGAGCTTCGAAAAGTTTGTTTGTAGGGAAGGTAGGAGACACGGAAGGAAGGCTTGAGGTTACAACGAAGGAAAGGATGCAGTGGAGGACGAAAGGGAGGTAACGAGAGGAGAAGTGGACACTGAAGGAATGAGGGACAGCACGGAGGAACGAAGATGTTAAAAGGAAGGAGAGGAGGTACTAAACAGTTTGTCAGGAAGGGAGGAAGGGCAAGAAAAAGAGTACATAATAAATAAAGAAAGAAAGGCAGAAAGCATACAAAGGAGGTACAAGGTACTCTACATTTAGACAATAGAATATGGGAGTAATGGGATGCAAACGTTTCCAGGTTCGGTGTATTCCAAACCTGGAAAATACTGAAATCAAATTTCAAACTTTCCTGAAGGTAAATAAACTCTGATGAGGACATATGAAACTGATTAAATTAGAAACTATATCTTTTCCCAAACAGCGCTTTTACTCTGGAAACCTGGAAACCTGGAAATCCTCGGCTCCTGATGACGGTCACCTACACCGCCAGAGTTGCAAATGCCAAATTCTGCGGCTTTTCCAAGCTGCTCTTGGCCTGGAAAGGCAGCATCTACAAGGTTCTTTACAAAGAGTTTCTGGCTTTCTTCGCCATGTACACAGCCACCAGCGTCACTTACAGGTGAGGGAGGAACTGCTGTTATGACAAGTTTACACTCATCAAGAGTGTTAATGTCATACTTATTTTGGGGCGTCTAGTGACTTATTTAAGCCACAAAAGTGTCCAAATTTACATTTATTAGATTTTTTGTAATTGGATGCTGGACAAAAGGTAGAAAGTATTCCTGAGGCGGCCTTCCGAAGATATTTTAAATGGACAAGGCTGACTAATTTCATGCTGGTTGCCATGACTGACTGCAGTTGGCAAATCCCAAAATTATCAGTTCAAACAACTATGTGTGAGTGCATTTTTTTTAAGATGTGACAATGAGATTAAAGGAGACTGGTTAGGATTTTTAGAAACAAAAGAGGAACCATCGTTCCTCGTTCCACTCCTATCACATGCTAGAAACCCAGTGTCACGGTCCAGTCAGGCAAGTTTTACTTCACCATGGACTAAGAGGGTAGCAAGTGAGAAAGAAGCATTTTCTCCAAAAGTGATATGCACCAGTTATTCAGCACAGTGGAGGTAGCATCATGCAATTGGTCTGTTTTTCTGATCATGGTATTTGTTTAGTTCACAAAGTTGACATAATTATGAAGCTGGATAACCACTCCATCTTGCTTAATCTGGTTCTGTTATGGATAAAACAGGCTAACATGCTTTAAATCCAGGTCTCTGCAAAGAAAAACAAACTATTTGTTCAAAATGAGAGGTCAAATTACTCCAGCAGCAGAAAGTGTGTGATTTAGTTTTACCTTTTGAAGGGATATTTATATTAAATCATTCTACCGTTTCAGATTTTTCTTGGATGATGATCAGAAGAGGTATTTTGAAAAGCTGGCAATTTACTGCAACCACTATGCCAGTCTCATCCCCATGTCCTTTGTACTGGGTAAGCTTTTAGAGTCTTTTGGCATTTTCAGACTTGGGGTTAGTTATGATTAGTGTGGCTCTAGCAACATAACACAAGACCTTTTTTATGATTAAGTTAAACATATTAAATATGCAACTTATGAGTTATTCAGGATGTTCAATGTGACGTTTTCGGTGATCAATGTATGCTGACTTTATTAACCAGTAATTAAAAGCCAGTTAACATTTTCCTAATAAATACACATGGAAAAGGTGCAAGAAATGAATCTGATGGACTCATTTTCTTATTTAACCAGTGTTAAAGTATATAAAGCACCCATGAGAAATCATTAGTTGATAATTAATTCAGCACAAACCGAATACATAAATAATTCACCAGTCTGTTCTGCTGCATCATGATAGTTCTTCATTCTGTTGAATGTTTTTCTGGGGCTAAAAATCTAACTCTAAATTAAGAATTTAATTTATTGGAAACTCTACAATGTATGGAACAAAGTGACCTGTTAATAAAATAATAATAAAAAAAAAAATCCCAGTTTTAAATCTCTGTGCTGCTGTTTGCAGGTTTCTACGTGACCCTGGTGGTGAACCGCTGGTGGAACCAGTACACCAGCATCCCGTTGCCCGACAGGCTCATGTGCGTCCTGTCCGGGGGCCTCCAGGGAAACGACGAGCGAGGCCGCTTGCTGAGACGCACCATGATGCGCTACGCCAGCCTCTCAGCCCTGCTCATCCTCCGCTCTGTCAGCACGGCCGTTTTCAAACGGTTCCCCACCATGGACCACGTGGTGGAGGCTGGTGAGAGCAGGGCGACGCTGGGAATAGTCGCCCTGCACAGCACATATTTACAAAATTTGACTTATTTCGCTCATGGTTTGGGACAAACACCACTTAGCATAGATACAACATTTTTATCAGACTACCAGAAAGTGGTCAGAGGTGTTTCAGCTGGTAATACACACAATGATTGTGAAGCGTTTGTTTCTGCATTCACTAAACTCACAAGAGGACACATAATGAGATTTACTGATTAAAAACAAGCAATAAATTACTATTTTTGGGTCATTTTATATATTCAAAACACTCACTTTAACTATCCCTTATCACGTCTTTTGACACGCAAGCAGCAGGGGAAGTTGCCTAGGGAACCAGCTTCTTCTTGGTCCACCAACCTGTGTTCAGTCTCCATAGTAACCAAATTGTACTGCCCCATAGGTGTTTAAAATCTGCTCTACTTCCATTAATGCTTTGGGTTTTAACACAGATATTGTCCACAGCATTGATATATACATTTTGTTTCTTTCATTTGCACAATTGAAAAAAGCTTACATAGTTTGAGAGACTGTGTAAGAGTAGATTAAAGTAATATTTTACCACCAACATGGTGATTCATAAAAAGCCATCATGTTTTAATGGATCTTTATGGAAGGTATACAAACCAATGACTCCTGTTGTTTTCTGTGCAGGATTTATGACAAGAGAGGAGAGAAAGAAGTTTGAGGGTCTCCACTCTCCTTACAACAAATACTGGATCCCGTGCGTTTGGTTCACCAACCTGGCAGCTGTGGCTCGCTGTGAGGGCAGAATCAAAGATGATCACACACTCAAACTTCTCCTGCAGGTGCAGCACAGCCAGAACGTGCAGAAACCTTCATACACGCTGGCTAATAGTGTTGAGCTGCAGAGTTTCTTTATTCTTTCGAATGGAGATTTAGATTGTGGATTGACGGCTGCTGTGTGTGCGTGTGTGTGTGTGTGGGCAGGAACTGAACGGTTTCAGAGGGAAGTGCAGCATGCTGTTTCATTATGACATGATCAGCGTGCCACTAGTGTACACTCAGGTAAGATCATTCACAGACTTGGTAAATCTTGTGTTTCTATTTAGTATGCCTTAGGTCAGGGGTCTCAAACTCCAGTCCTCGAGGGCCGGTGTCCTTCAACTTTTAGATGTGCCTCTGCTGCCCCACACCTGAAAAAAATAATTAGGTCATTAAGGCTCTGGAGATCTTATCTACACAAGGAGGAGGTAATTAAGCCATTTCATTCCAGTGTTTTTTTTTTTTACTTGTGGCACATCTAAAAACTGCAGGACACCAGCCCTTGAGGAGTTTGACAGCTGTGCCTTAGGTATTTTAATTAGGACTTTTGGTCAACACATTCATAACTCTTCAGCCTTTTTTCATTCATTTTCTCACATTACAAATACAATCTTCTGTATTTTATGGGACTTTTCTGTGATAGACCAACATATAGACTGAATTTGTTTGTCCATTCTGCTTTGCAAAGCATTAAATTTCAAGCCTCGCCACAGATTGGGTTTAGGTCTGAATTTTGACTAGGCCATTTTAGACCACAAATAAACTCTCAAACATGCAATTGAAGCTTTGGCTATAGGTTTAATGTCTGTTTCCTGCAAGGTGAACCTTGCATCCTCACAGCATCATCATGTTTTAGGGTGGGTACGGCTGCAGGGAATTTTTCATGTGGATATAATATTTTGCATGTAGACCAAAAGTTTCAGCTTTGGTCTCATCCATCACACATGGAGCTCCTCCTTCTCCATGTGTGATGTGCCCCTTCCTGGCTTGTGGAAACATAAAATTTCTTACGGCTTTCTTTCAAGCCGTAGCAGTTTTCCTCTCGTCACTCTTCCATGAAGATCAAATTTGTGAGTCCATGACTTATAGTTGTCAACTGTGATGGACCGAGTTAAAACAGGAGGAGTCACAGGATGTATTTAGAAAAATAGGGTTTTTTATTTTAACCCAAAATGATAAGTAACAAAAGATAAACTGAGCTCATAAAAGAGGTCAAAGAAACAAAACTGAGCTCAGGCAAAAAATATAAACAAACTGGCTGCAGAAACAAACAAAACATAACTGACCTAACAAGAAATGACACACAGGGGTTTATATACTGGCTGATCAGACCAAGACACAATAGGGGTAACTAAATGAATACAAATAACACAAAAACAAATAACAGGGCAGCTCAGTTTGGCTAAACTAAAGACACAATAATGAAAATCAAAAATATCAAACTTGAAATACTAATATTTACTTAAATATAAAACTTATCTAAACAGAAAAACTACCCATTCCCCTGCCAGCAGGAACCAATGGTATAGTCCAATCAGGACTTAAGTTTGCTGAACCCCGGCCACATCTTTGCCGACATCAGGGTGTGGCCATGGATTTGGCCATCACACACCCCCCCACTTCCTGGTCTTCACTCTGGGACCGAGAAAGGTAATCAGCAGTGGTGTTGTCTTTGCCGGGGATGTAGTGAACCTTAAACCGAAATGGCTGCATAGCAAGACACCATCTGGTTATTCTCCCATTAGTGTCCTTCATTTTTTCTAGCCACTGGAGGGCTCTGTGATCGGTCTGAAGGGTGAATTCTCTTCCAAGCAAATAATATTTGAAAGAGTCAAGGGCCCATTTAATAGCCAAGGCTTCCTTCTCCACAGTTGCATATCGCCTCTCTCTTGGCAGTAGCTTGCGGCTGATGTAGGCAACTGGATGTTGGTCCTCTGGTGGTCCCTGCAGAAGCACTGCCCCAAGACCTCTTTCAGAAGCATCAGTCTGCAATAAAAAATCTTTTGTAAAATCTGGTGAGTGCAAAACTGGATTCTTACTCAGGGATTGGCTAATGTCCTTAAAAGCTGCAACGGCGTCTGCTGTCCACCGGATTTTGGTGGGACTTCTGGACCCCGTCATGTCTGTTAAGGATGCTGCTCTGGCTGAAAAGTTGGGGATGAATCTGTGGTAGAATGCAGCCATGCCAAGAAAAGACCGCAGCTGTTTCCTGGTTTGTGGGAGCGGACAGGATGCTATTGCATTGATTTTATCAACTTGAGGTTTAAGAATACCACCTCCAATGGTATACCCAAGGTACTCTATTTCTGTCCTAGCAAGAGCACACTTTGCTGGATTGATGGTAAGGCCTGCGGAACGCAGCCGATCCAGGACCTCCTTTAGATGGTCAACATGCTCTTCCCAAGTTCCACTGAAAACCACAACATCATCAAGGTATGCACAGGTGAATGTTGAGAGCCCACAGAGTACCTGATCCATTAGTCTTTGAAATGTTGCTGGGGCCCCGTGCAGACCAAATGGAAGGACTGTGAACTCGAACAATCCCCAGGGGGTGCGAAATGCTGTCAGCTCCTGGGACTGTTTGGTGAGAGGCACCTGCCAGTAGCCTTTAGACAGATCAATAGTTGTTAAATATCTTGCTTCCCCCAGGTGCTCAATGAGGTCATCAATACGTGGCATTGGGTAAGAGTCAAATTTTGATATGGAGTTGAGGTACCTGAAGTCGATGCAAAATCTTATCTTGCCATCCTTTTTCGGAACCAAAACAACTGGGTTGCACCACTCACTTGCTGAAGCTTGAATGATTCCTAGAGACAGCATGAGGTCCAGCTCCTCCTTCAGCTCCACCCGGAAGCGTTCTGGTATCCTGTAACTCATACGCTTTATAACAGCATCCGGTTTTAGAACAATGCTGTGCTCCACCAAAGTGGTGCGACCTGGGCACTCTTGAAATATATCAGAAGTAATAAGAGGTGTTACCTGAGACTGTTGCTCACTGGTGAGATGGCTTAGGTCCAGCACACAGGATTTTACTGAAGGCAAATAGTCATTCACTTCTTCCTCCTCATCCACTCTGTGAATAAGCAACACCTCTGTTTCGTTCTCCTTCCGTGGGACCCACTCCTTGAGAAGGTTGACATGGAGCACTCGACTCCCTCGCTGGAAACCTGGTGTGGAGACTTGATAGGTAGTAG
>CAEGAG010081784.1:0-38661 GCA_903067065.1 Brachyrhaphis terrabensis | reverse complement strand
AGATAGATAGATAGATAGATAGATAGATAGATAGATAGATAGATAGATAGATAGATAGATAGATAGATAGATAGATATTAAAAATCAGAGTTCAACGTATTCATTCTTATTAGAGAGATGAACACGTGGTTACGTTTTTCATATTCTGTATCAGGTGACATTAGATTGTACTCCTCTGTTTATTTTTCTAAATTTCCACAATACAATATTATTATTTCACAAATTTTAAAAGTATTATTTACTAGAATGGGAGGTGTTCCTAATATAGAAAGCCTTCATATTCATAACAGAGTGCAGTGGTACCCTGCAGCACCACTAATAATAATTACAGACTTCAAGAAGAAAAGATTTATAATAAGATTGTTTAATTAGACTGCATTAGTTCTGGGCTGCGACGTAATAAACTGGCAACTGAACAAAAATTCAACTCCTTGAAGTTATGTTTTTAATCTAAGATTTTTATATTTGTCTCATTTATCAAACACTGCAAAATCAGTTCAAACATACAAGCGCAGCTTTCACCAAACTGCTGCCAGATCCTCTTAGCTTTTTTTATTGAGATGAAAGAAATTTAAGAGAGAAATTAAGATGAAAACAGTTTGTTTGTATGATGTAATGTAAGCATTCAAAAAAATTAAATGATGTCATAAAAACCTGGTCATGATGCTTGGAAATCGTTTCTTTCTACTACCAACTGAACTTGTACTTTTCATGACTGCTCTGTTACAAAACTATCACAATACAGACGTCAAAGTCTGGTGCTTTCAGATTAATGCCTCTCATCCAGAATATGAGACACAAATAAGGCTTTTACATGTTTGTAACATAAGAAAATAACTAGATAAAAATACCACTTAAAGCACTCCACACCAAAACAATGTCATCAGAATAGTCACCTATGTTGTTGCACATGGTTCAACGTCCTTATTTTTCTTTGTTAATGTAAACAACATCTCAGCTTTTTGTGATCTGTGATAAAGCACATTGTTGATAATGTACAGGTGAAAGTGGCACATATACTTTTATTGGGGTTTTCTGAAGTCTAATAAACTCCAATAAATATGCAGTAACTGTGTAAGAACCCTGCCTATTTACGGGTTAGGATTTAAGAACTTTTCTGTGGAATGGACCTCCGAATTATTTGTCAAAAAATCACTTTGGATTTTTTAAAAATAAATTGCAGATAAGAAGTATCTAGTTGCAGTGGTACTTGACATAGTTTATGCTGCCATTCACAATTTCAATCCAAGAACGCCATTCAGTTTCCTTGGCTCTAATCGACTAATCCCAGAAGAGGGAACATAAGAAAGACTGTAGATGTTAGATTCTGTCGTAGCGGTAAGATATAGATTCCACAGGACGTATAAATGCATATTAATGTATAGCTGGTGTTTGAACTATCAAAATACGCAATTATGAGCATTTTTAGAGGGGGTCTCAAATATTCAAAGATTTCAGTTATTCACAGGCAGCTGTGCTTCATAAGCCCTGCAAAAATTGAGGATCCACTGTAAAAATAGCCTAGTAAAGTGGTTGTAGAGAGACAGACAGACAGACAGACAGACAGACAGACAGACAGACAGACAGACAGACAGACAGACAGACAGACAGACAGACAGATAGATAGATAGAATACACACACATAATATACTATATATACGTATATATATATATACACATTTTTTTGTCATTGACAATGAATATATGATCTGTCATGTCAAATTTTCCTTTTGGCATCTGTTTCTTTAATTTTTTATCTATTTATGAATTTTTTTGCCTTCTTTTTGCACCATTTCAGCAGCAATCAAGACTTGACATTTAATCACTTGGCTGTTGGAACCACATCACATTGAGTTAACATAAGCCAAGCCCAGGCGTGTCTCGATTGTGTGGCAAAATTGGATTTTCATCCAACCGTTTAGCCTGCCCTTTCTATTTTGAATATATCCTACCTTCATCCATGATCTGCACTGACTGCAAAAGCAAGCAAATCGCAGCAATAAAGCTATCAGGGTCTTTATCTTCCAGGCAGATAATGCCATGCAAGAGTGGTGTCTCTTCAATGTACTGTTCATTGGATGTGCATCATTCAAGGCAACATGGCAATGAAAGTAAATTTAAAAAGCTGTGATCCATGAGAAAACTGACCTTTCTCTTTGAACTTGATGTTCATTTCTCCTCCCTGTAAAATCCTGACTTGAAAATATACAAATGTTTTTAATTTTACAGATTGCATTCTTATTCTGTTAAATTATTTTTGCCATCATCTTGAAATTATTCATACTTATAAACAAAGCACATTGGAAATGCATGCAGTGTCGCCTTTATGGTCTGGCAGCTGATTCCACTAGAGCCGTCATATTTTTGTCATAAGTTATCTTATGTCCCCATCTCATCAGTCTTGAGTCAATCCATCTCTTAAAGCCAAAATTCATTTTATTTTTTTATTTTATTTTTTTTGCAGTGGGTTAGTAAAAATCCAGTTTCTTTACAAAATTACTTTTAAGAAAGTCATTCTCTTTCTTTAAAGGATCAGATGGCAACATATAAGTGTTCACTATTTTTTTGTTAATACAATAAAACAATCATCAAAACACCTATTTGGCATATTTCCTATACAAAGTTTATTTCTGTTTACAGCAACAGAAGCAAACTACAGGTCTTAAGGAGCCTTTAGACACATCCTCATCCTGATCCATGGCAGGGCTTTTCTGTTTTAAGGAGGTGTGGCTCCAAACATGCTGTTTTTGTCAAAGTAGAACATTTCAAATGATCTATCTGCTTTGAAAAACAATGGAAAGCCCAAGTGTATATTATGTCTCTTTTCTACAATGGAGATTTTTAGATTTTCTGGCTCTAAAGCACATAGTCAGTCCTCAGAGGCCGGGGTTCTGCATGTTTCAGATTTTACCCTTTTTTCACACATCTGAATTAAATGAATGGTTTATTCGTTGGACTCTTTAGAATTAAGGTAAATGCTGGTGAGGTGATTCAGTCGTTTGAATGAGCTGAATGCATCTAAACATGCAATGCGTTGACCACTGAGGGTTGGAGTTGGACACCCCTCGCTAAAATATCGATGACATAAGTAATAAAGATGTTGTTTCTTTATTTTTATAAGAACACTGTGTGCTTTACATTGTTTAATGAACATTATTATCTCTCCAGCAAAAGCTCTTTAATCCTCTTAATCTCCATCCAGGCCTAAAACTCTAATGTGTGTAGTTTCCATCAACCCCCTGCAGATTGATGCTTCTATTCAGATTCAGTGAACATTTAATCACTTACAGAGCAGATGTAAACACATGAGGTACAGTCCTCCAGAGGGCGGAAACAGAGAGGGAGCTATAATCAGAGCACCAAGCATGTCAAACATCTGAACACAATAAAACGGGAGACATGAGGCAGGCTTGAATAACTGGAGCTTAAATGCTGTGAATTCAGGTGACCCGAGTGGTTGGATGGAGAGGAGGAGGGGGAAGGGCTAAGCCAAGTCTTTCTAATTCAAATGTTGCCAAAATGGTCATTTGTCACTAAGTGAGATGAATGAGGCCTGTGGATGAGTGACTGGCTGATTGAACAGATCGAGAATGTGAGGAAATTGAGTTGCTTGACCCATCACAGGCCTGACGGAGCAGAGAAGAGACATGCAAGCAAACCTCCTGGCCTCTTGGAGACACAGAGTTTGATAACTAGATGTCTTATATTGTTTATTATACTTATGTATACATATTTTTAGGTGCTGTAGGAATACTTTAAGAAATAAAAGAAGGTAAACCTTCATCTGTAATTAATAGTTGCAACTTGTAGACCATCTGTAGAGATTTTACCCAATCTTTGATTTATTTAAAAGTCAAACCCTGTCTATATATTATTCTAGAAGACACATAGATGAACCTTTGCTGATGTAAAAATAAATCCTCGTGTAGATGCAACGGTCGAGCTTGTCAGATAGTTAATGAAAACATGAACACTACCATGTTTGTTTAAACTACTCATGTTCTGAATGCCTATTAATCAGTGACTACATACATTACCATGCAAAAAAAAAAAAAAAAAGAACATTTTAAATCTGTATTTTGTTTGACCACTTTTCCATTAACCCTTCATTAGTTCTTCTGGTAACACTCAGATATATTTTTTTAAGCAATTAGATTTAGGTTGTTTCTACATATATTTGGAAACTAAAGTCTGATTTTCTGCAAATGCAGGTTTCCTCACAATCTTCAGTCTTTTCTTGCAATCCGAGACATGAGCAGTGATGCTGGTCATCCTGAGGCTGGGCAGAGGTGCATTACTGGGTATCTGCAGGCAACATCAAATCATGGAGGAGATTCCTTATGAATATCAGAGTTCTTTTCTGTATTCTGTAAACTGAGCTCAAAATTTGGAAGAAAATAGTGTTTTTTTCCTCAATCATGAAAACTACAAGGAGTTTGATTGGTCTAAATATATTCTGCAGCAGGTCAACAACCCAAAACATTTCTGTATTTTTTTTTTTTTTTTTTTTTTGGAGGGTGCGGGGGGATAGGAGGGTTTGGTGTCATATTTAAATATTAGCTGTCATGTTTTCATTGACTGTAAGTGAAAATGTAACGCATTATACAGAAATGTCAACTTAAAAACATCAGTCTGTGTGTAATTAATCTACATAATGTGTTTCGTTTACTGAATTGAGTAGCAGAAATATATAATATTTTCAGTAATATTCTAATATATTTAATATGACTGTTCCCTATACATATTTTTTCACACCAGCCTAAAGTCTTTGCACAGTGCTGTATCTCCACATGCTAAATAGTAATCTTTTCTCAAAAAGTTTTCACCAGAAAGCAGCTTTCTATGTTGAAGTGTTGAACCAACTACTTCCAAAACTGTGTCCAGCATAATTCACCTCAGGTCCTTTATTGGAACAATAATAACAAACCTGCAGTGGAGGGAAGAGGATTATGAAGGCATCAAAAGGATCTCAGTCCTATCATTTGACATTTGATGACCAGATCTGGTTCTCCACAAGAAGCATGCTTTCAAGCTACGTTTAATCCAGATCATATTTCTCTCAAAGCTTATTGTTTTCATTTTCGTCAGCTTCATGTGGCCTGCAAATCGTAACTTTTATAAACAATAAGTATGTATGCATGTATGTATGTAGCTCAGATTGCTAAATCCGTCCTGTCTGTGTTGAAAACCCCCATCGTCACCAGCAGCCCACCATATGCTGCCTCTGACGATTTACTGCTTTGCATCAACAACTTGTACTCTCCCTCTGGTCCTCAGGCATCGATGTCTCTTTGCATTAACATTTAGGTTATCATTGCTCTTGTTGATGAGTTTCTGCCTGGTGTGCCAAATGTGCCTTCAAAATTGTTCTTGAGACCAAATTACTGCTTAATTGCAATCCACCTGTCCTTCTGAAGACATATTAGAAAATAATTGAGATGCTTTTCCTACGCAACTCTAGATTTTTTATTTATTTATTTTTGTCTTGACTATATAATCCCACCAGTCCTACAAAACAACTTAATCCACATATAATCACTTTCTTGCTGTCAGTGTGAGTCATGCATGTTTGTAAACATGACGCTCAATCCAGCTTTTCATAAACAGGTTAAAACAGAAGAGTGGAAATCCTGTGCCGGTGAAGCTCTTTGGTTTAATAATTACATCTCATTTCATCAACATGAACGTTTGTTTTTACTCAGCTGTGGTCTTTTATTGTCTTTGTTGCTTCATATGAAGAATTACATTGAACAGTTTCACAGCGCTTGCTGAAAAGAGAACTACTGGCTTGATTTGTATATCTAATAAATCTGTATAATATGCAGGTCTCACTCACATGTTATATATATTTATAACATGCACGGAGATGTATTTTAAGAATTTATTTTTGTAAATTTTGATGATTATAGTTTGCAGTTGATGAAAACCCAAACTTTAGTCTGGCTGAAATTTATAATCATAAGATATACAAACTCTAAACTGAACAAGTTCAAAGTGGGGTATGCTTATGAAAAATAAAGCTTAAAATGATTTAAGGTACTGTAGCTACCTGTGTATAGCTTTTCACATCCCTGCTGGTAGTACTGTAAGTTTTTTGCCAGATGGCAATGAAGAGGATGAGAAAAGTCTTTTCAGACCTGAGCAGCTTTCCTCTGCATGATCCATCATATAATTACTGAAATGAGAGCTGTTTTAACTGATTGAAAATATAGAAAACATGAGCCACTTTCTCTGTTTACATTTCTAGTGATTTCTCTCGACTTTTGTCAGTAATCATAAAAATGTTCTCTAATGTTGAATACTGCTAGATACAATAAGAACTTACCCTTTTTTTCTAGGTTTTGTTTTTATTGCCAGCTCTACATTTGGCTGATCCTTGTATTTAATCCTGTTTATCAGACTAACTGCCCCTGCATCTGCAGTAACTTCCCAGCTTATGTGCACATCTGGCAGTCTTCCCAGTGTATAAGGCCTGCCTCATTACCCAGTGTCCCTCTGCGCTGTCATGTCTGAAAGCAGGCCTTAGCTTTAATGTATAATACATCACTCGATCCCAGTCTCTGCTGACAGGAACGTGTGGAGGAGAAACCAGCTCAAGAAAATTATCTCAATGGGATAACAGCAAAACAAGAAACAACATGAACAAAACACTTTTGTGTAATATGCCAAAATAAGTCACTCATTTATTATTTTAGAGCTTATAAATTAAAATGGACTTCTTACCTTGTAATTATAATTTGCCTATGCGATAAGATTGATTTTGGTGTGTTAATTTTATTTATTTATTTATTTATTTATTTGTTTATTTATTTATTTATGATTGGACGTGAGAAATAGAAACAGCTCCCCCTTTTGGCGAGTCAGAGACATCGTCTGCAATATCCTCAGATCTCCACATTTTTCTGAAAGAAAGAAATATGATTTAAAATATTCACAATATTTTTTTTACTTTTTATTGTAAATCTGCTATTATCTCCCCATGTGTATTAGTATATAAACATCGGAACCTTCTAAAGATTAGATAGTTGTATGTCAATTATCTTTGTTTAAACATATCACAAAATGACAATAAATTACTGATAAAGACTGTTGTCAGCTAGAAGGAGGACTTTGAAATCAATTCCTTTCTGCTTCCTCTTTAACATGAAGCTTTTGCTTGTGTGTTGTGTAATTGCACACAAGCGCAGCTTAATATTCTGAACATCACAGAAATTTTTTTTATTTATTTCAATAATTCAATTCAGAAAAGGGAATCTGTTTATTATATCCATTTATTACACATTTCAATATATACATTTAAAAAGTTATTTTTAAAGTATATATTGAGTATATATCATGTAATAGCCTTACACAATTATGAAATACTGCTGACATGTATACATTTCCATTTCAACACCAGAAAAAAAAAAAACTCGGTAGACTTTTCTATGTTCTGGACCACATGTTCAGTTTGTGACAGAAAAGATTAATGTCAGACAAAAGTAACAAGGAGTTAGAAGGAAAGAAGAGGTAAAGATACACTTTAATGCAATTTTGATTTCTTGAAACTTTGCAGTCATATTTTCTGCATCATTCTGCCATCTAGTGGCAGCCTACAGAACAAATGCGTTACTTTGTTCTGTTTTTCTCTTCCATCTGTTCTATAGTTTTTGTTATGCTACTCTCGTCACTTGAAAAACAATTGAATAAAATAAAATATCTGCGGTTCCTGTCAATTGGCCCTGCCTTGTTTAATGACATTTTGGTTCTTCTTAGATATTGTTAATATTTAATAAGTTGTAATTTTTCTTAAAGTAAGTCCACAGGTCTATGTATTCAAATATTATAGGGAAGGTCTACACATAGCCATATGCGGCTTTGGAGTCGCAAGCTTCAGACCCCCATCTACAGTATGCATATTGATTGACTCAGCTACACGGTTTTGTTGAAGTCCAAAGAAGCTCTTCTTTGCTTACATGTTTCTACATATTGCTTAAAAGACAGATTTTTTTTTTTTCAATCTTTAAAGCAGACCTCAGTATTGATTGTAAAAAAAAAACATTTGATCCATTTTTGCATTACTTTATTTTTTTTTTCTTGGTTTGTTGCTTCTGTGTTGAACCCTTATATTTGCCCTATAGTCATGTAGCAGAAAAAATGTTGGAAAAACTCAATGGTGCAAGACAGTGCAGCATATAATAGACAGTTTAGCAAGTAAATAACCAGTCTTTTAAATCTCTTGCCACTTTGTTAACCGAAACATGTCATAAAAACATTAATTAAGCCAATTATCTATTTATTTATATTTGGCTTGTTCAATGACCATAAATATGTTATAAGATACTTTGACAGACTTCAAATAGCATTTTAGCATCAACAAGGTGGTTTCTAAACAGCTCATAACATTTGGCACAGAGGACTAAATGAAGGATGATGTAGCAGTTGCTTTGTGAAGTCGTTGCTACATTTCTTCCCTCTTTTGTTAAGAAATGACTTTATAACTCTCTTTCAAAATGTTTTTTTACAGCTTTGACACTTCTTCTGTTGTCTTCCACTTCACCACTTCCTTTTTTAGGCACTGCACCAACTACCAGAGTTTGACTTACACCAGTGTTTTCCAACCCTGGTCTTCAAGGGTCTTCAGGGACCAGGGTTGGGAGACACTGACTTTTAGGCAGTCTGCTATGTTATAGTTATTTCAGGATTGAGCACACACACAAAATGGAAAAAATGTTTTCCATAAATTTCAACATTATGTAAAATTGTGGAATTTTGTGTTTCTTCTGCATAAATCACTGATAGTAATCATGAAGAAAGTCAAAGAGTTCAGTGTGTATCAGGATCTCCATATCAGAGTGTCAAGAAAAGTGCTTGATATGCTGAACAATGTGTGATTGAAAAGATTTAAAAAATATATTGTTTTAACAAAACACAGCATCAATTTTACAAACGTGTTTCAATGTGAAATGTAAAATGTACACGTCTTAAGGCTAGCCAACTGTTTGATTCTTGGTAGCAAATTGTTCTAAATTGGAGGCCCATTAAATGAGAAAGATTGTTGGACAAAATATGGCATCAGACTGCAATCTCTGTTTCCAGCTCTCCCTATCTTCCTGGTGGATACATTTAAACAGTTGAATCAAAGTTTGTGCTTTAATAAGGCAAACATAGACAGGCTGTAAAAAAAAATGTTTGTCTTGCAGCTATGGTTCTGCAAATAATTCTCAACTAACGCAGTGGTTAGTTGAGAACCTCGTTGACTGCAGTGTTGCATATTCTACTCAGCAGAGTATTTTATTACTAATAAAATATTTGTCTGTAACTCTCCATGTCTTTTTCAGTTCAGGTTATCACTAGTTTTGTAACCAAGTATGATAACACTTGAGAGGTTGCGCTCGTTAAGCCCCGCCTCTTCGCTCTCTCTGATGAACCTGATTGGTCGGGTTGTGTGACAAATCAGAGATTAAGAAAAGCACAGGCAGTGACGTTAACCAGTGACTCCGTTTGTAACAGGGAACATAAACAAGCTACATTAATTGTTTCTTAACCGCTTTCCCGACTGTTTTTTTTTCCGGGAATTTAGCTCTATTTTATGCTTTTTGTTACTCCAGTTAAAGATTAGCTGGCTGGTTTAACTCTCAACGGCTGCTTCTAGTGAGCTAAAACCGACACATGGGGCACATAGCAGGGGAAATCGGCTGTTACAACGGTAAGAGGAGATATTTTTAAAGGCATAGCAGCCTAAATTAGGTTATACATTTTATACGTCGCTTTATTTGTTGATATTACGATGTATATTTGAGGTATTATTTAAAATATGTTTTTTTGGTTACCAAATAGCAATCTTAAAATTAAATCAGAAGTTTAAAGTGCCCTCCTCTCTGTGTCTTCCGCCTTCAGTGTCAGGTCGGTGAGCCTCTCCACTTTAGCATGATAACAGATCAATTTTGACAGAAAGCACACCAAGACAGGATGGTGACAGCAAGCGGCTACAACGTGGAGGGGAGCCCCAGCCCCCCTGCTGTGCCCTCCACCATGTCCATAGACAGGCTGCTACCTGCTCTCCTGGAATGCTTTGGGATCATCCTGTGTGGATACATCGCAGGAAGGACCAACATCATCACCTCCACTCAGGCCAAAGGATTGGGCAACTTTGTATCAAAGTTTGCTCTCCCTGCGCTTCTTTTTAAGAACATGGTGTTACTGGACTTTGGAAACGTCATCTGGCCCTTCCTGTGGGGGATCCTCATCGCTAAAGTGTCAGTATTTTGCATCGTTTGCGTCCTCACTCTGATAGTGTCCAGTCCTGACAGCCGCTACAGTAAGGCTGGCATCTTCTCAATATTTGCAACCCAAAGCAATGACTTTGCTTTGGGCTATCCAATAGGTAAGTGTAATTTTGTGTAAACATCTGCATCATATGTATATTATTTTGGGACTTCAGATGCATTTTAAAAAATGCATCTAAATTTGGATTCATCAAGCATTTTCAGAATGGTATTAATTTCCAATTGGAACATCTAGCTGAAGATTGCAACTATCTGGTTGTTGATTTGAGGGGAAGTTGAAAAATTAGGAAAAAATATCCTCAGCATGATTTTACCACCACAGTGCTTTACTGTGAAAACAGTTGTGTTATATTTGAAAGCTTCACCATGACTGCTTCTAACATACTTCAGTGTTGTGACCAAATAGCTCAGTCTTTATCTTATATGAGCTTAAATTTCTCTACAGAAGTCCAACTGCTCAGTTGCAAATTCCAGTCGTGCTTGAAAGTGTTAATTTTGGAGGAGGGGATTCAAATTGATGTGGATTTCTCTAAACCACACAAAATTTTACCTATCAGGTACTATTTGTGCATTACCAATATTTTTTCTACTCTATTTAAAATAGGGTTTAGGACTGCATTATATCAGAAAAACTTTTAATTCCCATAATATTATGCAATATTGCAATAACAGTGTTCTCTATTTTTGTTCCTTCATCACAATCTTTATTGTGCAACTCTAGCAGCATGATACTGGGTTTGCTTATCTGCCATTACAAGTGCATTTCTCAAAATGGTGGAACTAATGAAGATGAAAAGCTACTTTTAAAGTCTTCCCCTCAAACCAACAGCTACACTTTTGCAACTTTTCAACTAGATATTAAGTAAAGAGAATCAAATAGACTAGACAAATTCTAGTCTTAACCAACATCTGTAGTTTTTTATTATCATATAATCATTCCACCTAGACAAATGAATAGTTCAAATGCATCTTGAAAGCCCATTTATATGAACCTCTCACCACCACTACAGATGTAATTTCAACAACAACAATCAAGGACTGGTTATTTCAGTAAGCCCTTTTATTGAAATAATCTAAGCAAAGAACAAAGTTTAGTCTAACCTAATAGATGAAACAAGTGAATGCACATGTGATAGAAAAACAGAAAATGCCTGGCCCTTTTTCTGTAGGCTGTGATTCAGTTTAGCAGTTGGAGCAGGATGAACCTGTTTCAAATTCATTGTCAGAGTTGTAGCAATATTTTGCATGCAGTATCTCTTTATGTTTCTGCCAGGGGTAACACTTCAATTTGATTTACTCAAGTAATAGAATATTTCTGAAATAATTCTGGAGGTTTTGGTCTGATGGAATGTGTCAATAAAAAAATTATGGAAGTCATTAAATATTTATTGGGGAGATAATTTTATGCATTTAATGCATTTGTCTGGATTAGGTATCCATATCCTCCACTTTAAGAAATGCTGCTTTATACATTTATGTGTTATTTGCACAATAAGAATTTACAGTTTCTGTGACTTGCTTTTCTTCTACCAGAATTAGTGGGTTTACATTTCTCAACCTGATTTTCATAAAAATGTTTATTGTAAATGCTGCTTGCATGTGTCTAGAATGATTTCACTTCAACGTTTTAGAGTAAAACTACTGACTAATTAGATCTTAGATTTATCTGTTTTTGTTATTTTTCTTTGACCCTGTTGCCTTCATCTCTGTCCACAGTTGAAGCCCTCTATCAAAGCACATACCCAGAGTACCTCCAGTACATCTACCTGGTTGCACCCGTGTCCCTGATGCTTCTAAATCCTGTCGGCTTTGCACTGTGCGAAATCCAAAAGTGGAAGAATCAGGGAAACCACCAGCAGAGAAAACTGTTGATTGTGGGACATGTAGTCCTACAAGTCTTGAAGAACCCCATTGTATTCATGGTTATCGTAGGCATCATCGCCCACTTTGCCCTGCACCAGAGAATCCCTGCTTTCATGGCTGAGTTCATAGATGGCTTGGGCAACTCTTTTGGTGGAGCAGCTTTGTTCTATTTAGGTTTGACCATGGTGGGCCAGTTGAGGAAACTGACCAGATCCACCGTTGTGACACTGATTTTACTCATTACAGCCAAACTGTGAGTGGAATTTCATTGCACCTTATGGATATTTTTACTAATAAATGCTTTGGTATTTCCATTATAATGATACATGGTGTTAGAGGCCAAGTAAAGTTAAGGGCTCCCAATGTGTTTTGTGCTAATGGTTTAGATGACTCAGACCTTCTCAGACCATAGGTCATTTCAGAATTACATGTCTGCATTTTAACCACAATTATCTAAGTGTTTCAGTTCCTCCCGTTTGCACTAACTATTTCATATCTTGTTTTTGGGTTTTTTTGGACTCCAAGGCTGGTAATGCCGCTTCTCTGTAAGGATATGGTGGATGTTTTGGATAACAGCAGCAATATTACAGACCACTCCAGCCTCTCAGATTATGCCTTTCTTTATGGAGTCTTCCCCACTGCACCAAGCGTGGCTATCTATGCTGTTTACTATAACGCAGAACTAGAAGTTGTGAGTTACTACATGAACTACAGCTCAACTTTCTTATTTGCTTGGAATGTATCTTTTTAAAACTTTCCTGAACATGTTTTTCATTGTGACAGGTGACCTCTGGGATGGTGATCAGCACTTTTCTCTCAGCTCCAATAATGTATGTCTCAGCCTGGTTACTTACCATCCACTTAATGGACCCCCAGTGTCTGATGAATTCACTTGAGAGTGTCAGCTTTAATATAAGCATAGTGAGCTTAGTGGCTCTGGTAAGTGACTGTGTAACATGCACAGACTCGTTCATAACTGGCTGTACACCAGATTGTTCCTTAGTTTCTTTGTTTAGTTTTTATTCTTCCGAGAAGTGGATTGGGAACTTCTGGGACTACCAGTCAATCGTGGCTTGATAAATCAACCCAGTTTAGCGTTTGGATTACATTTCTCTCGCTCGCCCACGGTAGCTTCTTTTAAAGGAAGTGATATATACTTATAAAATCTTATTTTTTCATGTTTTAAAATACTAAACCATCTGTCTTTGGGAGGCTCAGCTGTTCAGAGGATGAGTTGCCTCACTGATTCGTCACTCACTCAGACCTGCTTCCTCATTCTCACTTTCAGTACCACTTTAAGAAACATGCAGCCCTGTCAGTAACTAACCGCTTCTGGTTCTGCATTCTGCATATCCATATAGTTTAACCGCTTCACTCTTTTCTGAAAGACAATGCTTCCTTCTTTCAATCCTATTGTGGCTTGAGGTTCAAGATGGATATTTTATTTAGAGGCCCAACATAAAAAAATCTATACAAGTAAGAAAGGCAGCACAAGAAACAGATGCTAAAACCAAAGGAGTGATGTATGTAACACTAAACTTGAGCAGATGTGCTTAACAAAATGGCCACCCTAGAGGAACATTATAATAATAAAATGGTAAATGGTTGTCACAGTTAGAATGTGACAACCATTGACCACAGTGGTGAATGCCTGCTTGAAATAAAAATAAAATAATATAAAACCCTGACGGCATTCAGTTAGGAAAGTTTTACCTCTGAGGATTTAATTGGACTAAAGTAATAGCTTTCAAAATAGTGACACCATCAAGTTATCTTTGGTACAACAATATGTTATTTGACCCCATAAAATTATTTCCAACCATTTTTACGCATGTGGAGTGTAAATGTTCATTTGTGCTGATGAAATGAAGTCAAAGCACTGCCATGTCCTATGTTGATTTAGCTAAGACATTGAGGGGAAAAAAGCTTAATCAAATTTTTGTAGTTAAGCATTGAAGTGCAATGTGCCAAACCAGTTCACTTTATTTACATAGTGCCATAGGTACTTGTGTCATCTCAAAATACTTTACAAAAAATTTTATTCATCCCAATCATGCATACATTCCAACTGATCCAAACGGTCAAGTTCAATTCATGTTTAAAATGTGTTTTAAAGTTTCTATCTAAGGAAACACTGCGGATTGCCTTAACAGCAATCCATCATACTGTCGCACATGTATGTATAAAAATAGTGGAGATGAAAAACTCCCCTTTAAAATGAACGGTTATTTGTTTCCTTAAAGACAAAATAGAAGTGTTTCAGACAGAAATGCTGTTTCTGTTGGGTGGGCAGAAATCTACCATCTTCACATAGTAACTCACAAATCGCAGCCATCTTCCTACTTAAAGGATCTGTGGGCAAACGGTTTGTTCTTCATTCTCTGACGTTTACAGCTGACATGACATCATCTATTTATGGATGTGTCTTTCCATTTTAGAGAGGCATGTCTCTAAAGGGTACTATTGAATCTGCCTTGAAAAACCAATGTCAACTGTGATTCAGCCATGTGTCATATTTTCATGATTTTTGCTGTAAATTTTAAAATGCTGTCATATTTTTTCCATGTTTTTTTTTTTTTTATGAAGTGCATTGATGTTTAGTTTCAGCAAACAGAAGAGTTTAATAAGTCTATTTTTTGTATAACTAATTTTAAAAATGTTTTTATTTCCTGCCAGCTGTGGACAGTTGCTGTCATGTTTTTAAGTAAAAAGTTTAAGAGACTTCCTCACATGTTTACAGTCAACCTGTTCTTGGCGCAGGTAAGCAGGCAGTCTTAGTTTCAATTGTATTGTCGTCTGAGAAAAGAACTGTAGCTCCAATTAACTTTTATCTTCAGCAAAACCTTTAATTGTGTGTTTGGTGATGTGGTTTTCTAGCTGTTCAGCTGCATTGGGATGATTCTGTGGAACTTTGTGGTGAAGGAAGACAACTTTGTTGCACAGGTCCTCATTTTCACGTTGCTGTCTACTTCACTCTACAGTAGTTTTATGTGGCCAGGTAAGCCGACAACACATTTATCCATATGTAGAGTTAGTGCTACTCCAGATCTGAATTTGATTGTTATTTTTGTGAATAAAATGTCTTTTGTTTTAGGATTAATAGCGCTCTCGATTGTGCTTATGAAAAAGTATGAGGATCTTAGAGGAGCACCAGGTGCGCTGGTCATCGCAGGCTGGGGGTGAGTCACCTCTGATTCACAGAAAATTAAATCCAGGTTGTATCTCAAAATATAACCTGTGTTGATATAACAATCATCTGGTTTCTCTAAGAGTATTGTACTAGTTTGTGTTTTCTCAGCCTCTAATGTATGCTTGTATATTTGTTTTAATAGACTTAGAACAAAAAGCTAAAATCCATTTATCACTTTTTGGCTGCTTCAGTGATTATTAACACCATTATTCGTGTATTGTTTTCTTTTTTTTATTCCTCTGAAACATATTGTTTCTTATATGTATAGGTAACTTGTTATTTATACAGGAGTATATAAAGAAAACAAACCTAAATACACTTACAGACACACAAAAGCCAAAAAAACGTGGCAAAAATAAAAAAGTTTGAGAAAATTATCTAAGTCATCCAATTAAAAAAAGAAAATGCAAAGAAGCAAGATAAAGTAATCCATTTCATGGTTTTATGTATCAGTTTAATAGTGTTGCATTTCTGTGTTTAACTGTGTTCTGTTGTTTCAGTCCTCTAATCTTCCTGCAGGTTTTTAATCCAGATCAGTGCTACAGCTTCATGTTTTATGGCAGTGTTGCTAAGCTGTTTCTGTTTGACATTTTAATTACATGAACAAACTCATGTTTTACAGGATCCCCTCTTTGGTAACCTCTATTCTGCTCATCTTTGGCGAAAAAAGGTCTGACGCTATTGATTCTTCATTTTTCTATGGCAAACTACAGGTATAAAACACACAAAGGGAGAATAATGCTAATGATTTTTGCTATTCATAGTAAAACTTCAAAGCTCCAAATTTTGACAATTTTTTTCTTTTTTTTATTATTATTATTATTTTTTTAGATAATTTGCACCATAGTAGTGGTCAGCTTCAGTATACTTCTTGGAGGAGGCTCTTTGGTGTGTCTTAGTAGAGGAAGCTGGGAGCAAGATGAAGAATACGAAGACAGAGAAAGTTCATTTGAACCTTACCAGGATCAGGTGACCGAGGTTGAACCAGAAACTCAGACTCTCATAGAGCCAGGAAACAGAACAGGAGGAGGTACCTTCTACTCTGAAAATGTTCTAGATTTGATTTATTTTGTCACATAGCATTATTTGAATGGTTGAATGAATACTTTTATTGCCATTGCACCTGCAGTTAAATTAATTGCTATGACTGGAAAGGTGTAAACAGTTCTCACGCCATAAATGGAAAGCAAATTATCTAACAACCAGGCTGGTCATTTCACCTCATTTTCATTTTATAGTTCTACAGCCTAGTTCTTCTCTACTCTACTTTCATGGATGTTTGCAGCCTGTGTATTAATGTTACTTTTGGGTTTAGCTGCACAAGCTATCAAATTGCAGCCCCTGTCGACTGCTTTGATGCAATATTTGTTAGTTTGTAACATTTCAGGAGTCCTGTAGGAAACCCAAGATCAGAAAGCTAAAGGAAACAGTTGAGTACATTATTATGATAGGAGAAAAAGAGCAGACAGGAAAATATGTTGATCACAATCAATAACATTTAACAATGATTGTCATGTTTTTCTAATATTAGAAAAACATGACTTTTATGTATCAACACCTATCTTGCCAAAATATCCGCAGTTGGTTATTAAAATACTTGAGTACTAGCAATAAGGGCAAGAATCAGTAATACCAATTAAGATTTATCAATGAGCTGCCATTGGCAAACAATTACAGACAGTTTTGCATTTTTTCTTTAATATGCACATTCTGTTGCGTGTGTTTGAAACCCTTACACAGAAAGTAAAATGTGAGTCATTTTTTTGAGAATGATAAGATTATTTCTTCACTGAGTACATGATCATGTTCAACTGTACTTACACTGCCTTGGAAAAATATTTATGTCTTAAATCTTTCACATTTTAGCATAAAACAACCACAACCTTCTATGTATTATATCAGTTTTTTCCATTATAGATTAGAATACTAATATGGAAAGAATGAAGAGATATTTTGTTCAGCCCTCATTACTCTAAACCTCCTAAATGAAATGTTAGGAGTGTTCTTCAGAATTTTCCTAATATACTTTAAGACAATATTCTGTTGGTTGAAACATAGATGAAGTTAAATTAAAGACAATCCTGATAGAAAACCTGCATAAAACATTAGGTCAGTTCAGAGGGTCACCTTCCAGAAGGACAACAAGCATTAAACTAAGAATGTTTGGCGAGTCTTTAAAATGTATGTTCAAATCAAATTAGCAAAAAAATAGGAAACTACTTCCACTTCACAATTACTTTCTGATATGTTGGTTCATCATGTGCAATCCCTATAAAATGCATTGAATATAAGACATGTAATCAATAAATTGATTCTGTTTGATCATGGCAATAGTATAAATTAAAATCAGATCAAAAGCAACAGAATATTGTTAAGTTATTTTCATTGGATAAATGTTTTCATAATTTTATGTCAAGCAGTCAAATAAGAAACATCAGATGTTGGATTAATGTAATTACAACTGTAAATAATGCAGACACAATTATATATTAAGAGAATTATTATTCACTTTGGTTGCTATCAGAGTGTTTCAGATGTGCCTGTGCTCCAGCCACGCCCATGCCTGACATGATCATCAGCACAAACATAAACAACAGCCTAAGCTCGCTCCCAGGTATTTCCACTGTCAGCCGACTGTCACGCATTCTATCTTGCTCAAATATTTTAAGCTCATTAAAAACCCACAGGGGATGTGCCAGACCTGAATCAACTTCCTTAGTTTTTAACATTTTGCTTTGAGGACTGTAAAGCCACATTTGGTCCAGCAGTCCTTTCTCTTGTGATCCGTTTGTTCATTTTCTGTGCGCTGCTGCCCTCTGCAGTTCATTGTGAGAATGGCTGCGAGTCGACAGACTGTCTCCTTGCTCAGATGGATGAGCTCCAGCAGGTGAAAGACAGACAAGTGGTCCGTCATGTGCTCCTGTGTCTGCTCCTGACTGTCTTCCTTCTCGCTGTGAGTGAAAGACTGCAATCATCACCATATTTTCCTATATATTTTTTTCAGCTAAAGGTCTTATTAGTTCCTGTATATCTGATAGTAGAATAACTAAAAACAAACATGTTTCAAGAAATTAAATTATGTAATTATTTATACAAGCTTGAGCTAAACTGGACTGACCTATTTTTCAAATATACAGATGTGGACAAATTTGTTGCCTCTCCTGAAAAATATGTGTAAACTGAGTGAAAATAAATTATTATTTTATTTCGGTAGCATAATCTACCAAAATAGATTATTTCGGTAGAAAATAATCTACAGATTATTTCGGTAGAATATAATCTACCGATTATTTCGGTAGAATATAATCTACCGATTATTTCTACCGATTTTTTATTTTTGAAAAAAATACTGTTCTCTTGGGGAGCTTTGTTCAGTAAAATTTTATTTATACTGTAATAGTTCATGACTTGAAAATTATACTGGCCATCACTTGCATTGACCATTTAAGAAAATATTACTTGCATAATAATTTGGAACACGGTGTAAGTGAATTTAGGAGCTAAATGAGCCCACAATGTCATAGATTCTCTACCATGACAACGGTGGCCATAACGTGATTTTTCATGAGTGTTTGTTGCTGAAAAGCACAATCTTTGTCTAATCTGAGCAAAGCACATGGTTACAGTTCAAGTCCATGAAGAGTTGAGCAATTTCCATGTTTTCATTTGTGACACCAGACAAGTTTTTCCTAGACATGCCATCCAAATGACTACATCTGGACATAGAAATATGTTTTTTTTTTTTTTTTTTACCTTAGTTGTCATCCTTATCATTAGTTCCTTGTCTAGCCTTGTAGCCACTGGCCCAAAGAAATAGACCTCTGTGTCATGACATCTATTTATGAGTGAAAGATGAAGTAGTGGATTATTAGTTGGAAGTTTTTTCATCAGTTTAAAAAAAGTCAAATCTAAACTAAGTAAAATGAAAATATTTTTTCAAATTAAAGGTTTTTGTTTCTAGTCTTCAGTGATGCCATGCAACTGAAATTAGTTTAAGATTTGATACACATTTTTACCAGAGCCACCAATGAATCGGCAGAGGATAACCTATCTCGTTCTTCTAACCACAGAACTTTTCCAGCAGTCTGTGGTTGCTTTACAACCACCTTCATGGGAGACTCTACTTGGAGCTTCAGTTCTTCTGTGCTATAGCAAACTACGGACAGGTCAGTATAATAAATAAAGAAGTCCCCAAATCATGTGAATTTACTCCCACACAGAAGCACAGCAATAATACTCCTTCTTCCTGTTGGCAGGGATTTATCTCCTTTGCTCTTTTCGGGTTGGACAAGCATATTATTTTACTGCCATTGAAGAGGTAATGTAATAAATATGCAAATTTTTAAAGAAATTTACTTATACTCGAATGGGGCAATGGCTGTGATCAATCTGCTGGTACGGCGCTTCTGCCCTAGAGCAGCTGTGGCTACTGTCCATTAGCTTGCCACCATCGGCGTGTGAATGTGTGTGAATGACTAGTGTAAAACGCTTTGAGGTCCTATAGACGTGATAAGGCGCTATACAAACACAAGACATTTACTATTAGCAGGAATGTCATACTAACTTCAGATTTTTACACATTTATTTGACGTGTTATTGAATCAAGTTGGATTGATTTGGCTACATACCACTTCAGTGATTTTTAAAAGCAAGAACTGTAATGTTGTGAATATAAAAAGTAAACAGCCCCACAAATTATTGGTGACTTGTCTCTTAAGTTGGAGAGAACCCAAAAGCTTCTTTTAGCTGTTCAGAGTGTACTGGAATCAGTCCAGTTGTTGTTTTGTATCAGAAATGCTTTAACTTATTTAAATAGGTTGGTTTAAAATGTTCAGACATTTTTAAGGAGGTTCTCATCTTGGCCTGTTTTATCTACTCTAAAAGCAGCTCTGATGGATGTTTGAAACCTCAGCATAGCTTAATGTTTGTTTAATTTAACCAAAAAACATTTAAGTAATGTGACATTCTTGCCAATGTAAACTTCTGATCAGAACTGTATTGTACCATATATATTGTATTAAGAACCTAGATTTGTTTAGTTTTTATCTTTTCACGTGTTTTTCAGGTTATACAGTCGCTGGTTTGGAAAGAAGAAAGAAGAAGAACCGGATCTGGATTTACCAGATGACATCAGGATGACCTGCCTTCAGTTCACCAAATACCACAAACAGCAGTGTTTTCATGACATTGTTAAAAAGAAAAGGTGAGAGCTGCCCTGGTCTGAAGTTGATTAGAATCCGTCTTGAATAAATGTGCTCCTTGGTTTATGCTTGGAGGTTATCTAAAAATGCCTGTAAAAATATTCCCTAAATATTGACTCTCACACTGTGCTTCAAATGTGTTTATGTCACTCAGCTCCTTCTCTGTGTCTGTTCAGAGCAGCAGCTAAAAGCTTCATTGCCTTACAGGTGTGGTGTGAGGACCATGCTGGACTGTTTCCGCGGTTGTGAGCTGGTGGATTGGCTTCAGCAGGTGGGCTTGGCGCAGGACCGCGGCGAGGCGGTCCTCTACGGGACGCGGCTGCAGCAGGGCGGCGTGCTTCAGCACATCAAGCAGGAGTACAGCTTCGAAGACAGTCAGCTTCATTACTACTTTACTGCACCAAACTAAGGCATCAAAGTTAACCGTTACTTTCTTCTCAAAGGGACACATTTCAGTTTGGACATGAACGACACAGTCGGCACACTGTACAGAGCAGCTCTCTGTGAAGGTTTATGCTACGTGACATTAAAAGTCTAGTAGAGTAACAACAACTACTCTGCAGTTTATTCCTATTAAAAATTATATTAAAAAAGGGAAAACAATATACATAGAGTATTTTTTAGAACCACCTCAGGCATTTTATCTAACATCTATAAAATGTGAAGTTTTAGCTGCTTTGCTTAGCTGTGACTCGGTTCAGATGGATATTCTTTCAGATGATCAGGCATGTTCAGTAAATCCTTATTAAGCCATACAACCAGAGCCACTTACTTGGAGCTAAAACTGAATGTGCATATACTGTAATTATTTCAATTATCCTTGGTTGTGTGGGGAAAAATGGCATGAGTTTTTACATTACTGAATGAGATTATTGATCCTGTGAGATAAAAAAAACCTCAAATGAGTACATTTTTATAAGATTTTTATGCAGTCATTGCATAAGTTGTATCACTGTATGATTGGTGAAGCACAAAGAGGCCAAGCTAATATTGCAGGGGAAAAAAATGCTACCCATCTACTGACTGTATTCATTTTTTAAAATCTGTACACACATTATAATGTATCGACCTAAAGCCAGTCACCTAAAACAGGGTCTGCAACCTGCAGCTCTACACTTGTAGGTCATCAGACCCTTTAAAATGGCTCTTTATGACTTAAAATGCATGAAGTGACATAGAAACAAGCAAAAATGTTGTACATAAATAAAAACAAATAGAAAATGCACATTTTTGGAAGCATTTCAAACATTTCCCTTGAATTTATTAAGCAGAATGACACAATATGAAAGCTTGATTTTTTTTCTTCTTCTTCTTCTTAGTCTCATGTCATTCAGCTGCAAATTGTGCTTTATTTTATTTTAAGTGACCTATCATTTCTAAATATAGTGCAAAAAATATGTTTTTGTTCTAAGACCTAAAATTAGAATTGAAATATATGGTGGTTCTTTAGTTTAAAAGTATTTTTAACAAAATCAATTATTTAAATGTTTATTTCACTTAACACATATTTTTTAAAGGTGAGGTAGGTTTTAAAGCTGTAGAAAAAAAAAAATATTTAGAAGGAAGAAGGTTGAAAATGTCTGGATTGTAAAGGCTGATAAACCCTGTCCTAAAGTGATAAAGGGAAGACAGGATTATATGTTCAGCATTTAATATAACGTAAGCACGGGTATTGTTACTTAAAAGTTTGCAGTTTTCTGAGCATTGTGGGTGGAAGAGTTAAATTTTACAAGTAAGGCTACCGGTATCTTAAAAAAAGCCAGAGTAAATGTTTCTCAGGCCACCCTAGCAGTGTTTATAGATAGTGTTTTAATTAAAATAGTAAACTATTTGATAGAGTTAAACATTTATGATAAATGGTCATAAACTGGGTCTGCCTGCTTTACTGAATGCACTGAAAGTCTCTCATGTTGCACAATTTAGATCAGTGGAACAATATTAAGTTGTTACTGTGAATTTCACTTTACTCATTTTGAATGTTTATAGAACTGCTGTCCCATATTCTGTTAACTAAGATGATTTAATTAATAGGGCTATGGAAACATCTTTTTCATTTACACATTCATGTGTACTATTAGGGCAGTTGTAGATAAAAGAAGTAAATAATTGGCCATAGAGGAGTACATTTCTGCCAAAAAATCTCTGAAATTTCAAGATTAATTTCATATATTTACAAGAATTTTTTTTATATATATATTTCCTGATGTTTAATAGTTTTAAATTCATAAGAAAAATTTACTGTTTTCTGTAATTAAAGGCATAAATTTATATTCAAAATTTATGCCTTTAATCATGGAAATCTTTTTTTTTTGTTGTAAATCTTCAACTTTTTGACATCAGAATATCTACTTTTTTTCTTGTAAATATGCAAAATTAATCAAAAAATTGCAGTTTTTTTGGGTAGAAATATACTCCTCCAAGGAGCGCAGCTAGATATAATTAATCTAAAATCGCCCTAATGCACTGTTACTACTGTATTTCTTTCAGCACATAATACTGAAATCTTCATATTTGCTATGTTAAAATATTTGTTCTTGAAGGGAAATGTGCAGCTTCTTCTCCATGTTTGTGGAAGATGCATTTAAAAGACAAATGAAAACCTTGATTGATTTGCAGCTGAAGACCAAGATGATCAATATATCCAACTAGTCAATCTGATGATTGAGTTGTAGAAAAATGTTCCGTTGTGTTGACTTGAAAATGCTCATATTGACTAACCGCTAACACATAAATCTTGTTAAATAAAGTTTAATGCTGCTATTTTAATTATTTAAAATAAAGAGATGAATTGTCTGTTTTTTTAAGATTGTTTTATTAACTTTGCTGCAAGTTTTTAATAAATCCTTCATTAATAAACTTGCAATAAAATTTGTAGTGTGTTCTGCCAAATGCTGCACATCTGTTTAACTTTAATTTAAATTAAATATACATAAAGTTTTTTTTTCTGTACTTTTACAATCAATGGTTCACTTAATAAAAGTAACAATTTCATTACGTTGGATTCATGTGCAGTTCTGTGCAATGATTTTATTAAGTTCAGTTATGTTTGTTTACTGGTTCATCCTACATGCATATTGGTAATTAAATCTGGATCCAAGCAGCATATTAGGAAACACACTGCTGCACTTTTTTAATGTCACACAGCTCTTAACCTTTGCTGTAAACACTCAGCTCCTCCTTGACACACTCAGAGAACAGGTTCACATAGTCATCAGGCTGTTGCACACCCACTGCGAGAATATTCTCCATCGTTTTCATTGTCTCTTTCTCAAGCTGCCTCAGATTTTCTGTGATTTTCTGTCCCTTTTCCTGAAAATAAAAAATATATTAACACTAAACCTCTACAGTAAATGAAAAGGCAATAGCATTTTGTGACTTTAGAATGACAAACCTTGTAAGATTCAATGATGGCGGCGATAACCTCATGCTTCACAAACAATGGATGTTTGCGGTCCGGTTTGCTCTGGAAGCGGGGTTTCTTCTTCACTGGATCATCTGGACCAAAGCTGGGGGAGGACGTCTCCTTCAACTCACGTGCATTTTCCACAAACACGAATGGTTTAAAAACAGACCTGTTGAACAAAGAAAGAACGCTATAAATCTTCTGTAGCTGCATTTGTTGCTCATGAACTGAAAGGCTTGCAATCGAAGCACCTCTCTGGATCTGGAGTTGCTGTGAAGTAGTGAACTCCTGGCAGGAGTGAACTGCCAACTCCTGGCAGTTCACTACCAGGAGTTGGCAGAGTCGGATTCGTGGGTACCACAGACACCATGCTTCCTGTTGTCATGAACATGCCCTCCATGTTGATGCCACTGTCTTTATCTCGCAAAATATCCATCATTGCCTCTGCAGTAATGTGGCCTTGAGAAAAAAAAATACAACCATGAAGCCTCTGTCAACGTTTCCAAAATTCTTTCTGTAGAGACGTTGGAGAAAGCCAACCATTTCTCTTTTCCAACAAGCTCTTCCCCTCGCAGTACCGAGTCCCAGCAGACTCTATTCTGGCTGTTGTCAGAAAGGAGTAGACCGTGGCAAAGTTGAACTCTGACTTCCCGTCCCACCATCCTTTGCTCAGAGCATATTCCCTCATTTCTGGATGCTCCTTGTCTATCTTTGTTGTTATTCCATACTGGTTGGAGATGTTCCGATATCCCTCTGGAAACAAGGCGTGAAATTATGAGATTCATCAGTAACTGAAGCAACATGTTAAAGCTGTTGAAATAAGGATTCAGACATGTGAAAGGCTGAAAATACATTTAATATATTACTGGCTTTGGTCAAGTAACAACACTGTGCTCCTAGAAAAAAATTGTGATTTTTCAGATAAATTCTGGTGTTTTTTTTTTTATTTTTCGCAACACTTTTTATTTAGTTTTCATATAACCTTAACATAATGACTAGCAGTGTTTGTGCTTTCCATTAGGCGTGTACCTTTTTAGACATTTTTCATGTCTCGATGACAAACTTTATTCTAACAAGATTTTATTGAATAAACCAACACAATAATAAAAAAAATCCTTAACAAAACTACATTGGAATTTGTGATTGTAACATAAAAATTTAGAGTATTTTTAAGGGGTCTGATAACCTTTGCCAGATGTTGTAAATGATTATGACTAGAAGTGTGGCACATCCGTTGGGATGCAAATTAAACATTTTCTTTATTTCCAATTGCAGTTTTCTGATTACCTTCCACTCTCTCTGCTGCCCAGTACTTCCCGGATGTTTCCAGTACCCACGCTTCCTTTCGGTCTGAGATGAGGAAGCTGTTGTGGTAGGTGAACTCACTCTGATCTTCCATGCATGAGCCTCCCTGACCGTACATCTCCAACAACGCAGCGATAACATCAACAGCTTTCTCAGCCGTGTCAGCTCGCTCAAGACCAAGTCTGTAAAATTGGAAGAATCACATTTTCCTATTATTTCACAAACTTGATCAGAAATAATTACAAAGCCTGGACTAAGATACAAAGCTATTGTAATAGTTGTCAATTTTATTTTCCAGATATGTTAGATAGCTGTAAATGCCACTACAGATCAGTTCATCAGCGACTTGGAGTAGGCTGAATACAAATGGACACCACAGATTTTCTTTTGTAAAAAAAAAAACTGCAGTATTATGAACAATTATTTCCATGAAATCCATGACAAAAGTGAAAAGGTTCAAGGATTATTAACATGTCTGTGTGACATATTACCTGACAAGGTCCATTCCAAGCAGAGCCTCCTCTCCATCAGCGCTCTCTCTGCCCCATACTGCCTCATTCCCAATGCACACTTGATGCTCATTTGCACCCATCTCAGCCCCCCACAGCCATGCTGGCTTGCTCAGCACAACTGCATAGGTGTGGGCAACCTGCTCGATCTGTATGTATGTGCACTTTTTCACAAAAAGAAAGGGAGATTTTAAGAAGTTATGAAGTTTCAAGGAGCAGTCATGAGCAACTAAATGAATGTGACACCTACCTCAACCTTCTCCTCTGGATCATAGTCTCCGGCAGGAAAATACACAACCTCTTGGACTTCATCGCAGGGTCTGTCCGAGTTTTTCCCAAAGATTATGCGTTGTCCCTCAGAGGAAGGAGGCAGAGCCACAAAGGTGTCACAGGAGGATGGAAACATTTCAAACACAGACTAGTAAGTGGGAGAAAGTAGTAAAGTTTGTCAACCCCTTACTTTATGACAATCCCAACAAATGCAGCCACTTACACACGACAAAGAAACGATATACTTTTAAAACGGTATATAAGAAGGCCCTACTACCAGAGGAGTCGTCCGGCAACTGTCAGTATCGGTTTCTATTCTTGCTTGCCTGCAGGATTTCAGCAGTTAATCCAACCCTCAGCACTGACACGGAAACAGGACTGTCACGTGACAAAAAGATGAAGTTACGCTTAGATTCGTAGTAAAAAGAAACTTACTTCTTATCTCCTATCTTATTCGGAGTAAAATTAAATATAAGAATAAGAATATATAACGATTATATATTATAATACAATCATTAATCATGATTTGATAATCATCCCTAATAATTATTCACTCAAAAATGGACTCAATGACATTTGACTAATTATTATTATTATTATTTTGTGGTGTATATAATAGAAAGACAAGCTTCATATGAATAATTAACTCACAATATAAAATAATATAATATAATGTAATATAATATAATATAATGTAAAATAAAACTGGTGGTGTGCGTTTGATGACGAGTTTTACACGTGACCTTATTTATAGCAACATGAAACCAACTTCATCTCGCTCATTGGCTTTTATTTACAAGCGAAGGGAAGCTAAGCTACTAGTGGCGACTTTAGCTCAACGTAACGCAACAACTAACTGTCTTTTTACGGTTCTTAACAGCCGCCATGGGGAAGTCGTTTGCTAATTTTATGTGTAAAAAGGATTTTCATCCTGCTTCGAAATCGAATATTAAAAAGGTAAGAGTTGATTCACCGTAAACGTTAGCACAGTTGAGGCTAAGGAGCTTTAGCTTAGCCATTTAGCTGTAGACGTGCTACTTACGATCAGAAACAAAAGCCAACATTTCTCTAATCACAAAATATCAGGAAATACACATCAGCTGTTGAGGTGTGTTTATTGTGGTCTTGGTTTTAGGAATAGTTTAGCAGATTAAATTGAATGTTTTAACTGACGAGTCAATTTTTGAGTGATTTGCATCATAATAGCAGTTTGTTCTATTAAAGTGAAAATTATTCAACCCTAAAATGATATAAAGATGTTATCTTTATATCATTATATTATCTTTATATCATTTTAAGATAACATCTTCATGTTATCTTACCTTCAGTTTAATACCTTCAACTGAAGGTATTAAGTTTAATACCTTCAGTTGAACATTTAGATATTTAAAAAAATAAAATGTCCAAATGTACACTTTCTGGAATATGAAAAATCTATTTTTTAAAGACTTTACATATTTAATAAATAACCAAGCTTTAAATGCTTTCCTTCTTAATGCCATGAACTTGTTTATTTTCTTCTTAAAACGCAGTAATTGTAATAACAGATTTTTGATGAGTAGCTACATCTTCAATATTTTTAGCACAATTTTGGTCGTAAGAGTAGTTTATGTTTTTGAGTTTTAAATTTTATATGTATGGGGAAATAGAAAGGAAAATCTGCTATGAATACACCTGTCTTTTTCTCTTGTAGGTATGGATGGCCGAACAGAAACTGACATTCGACAAGAGGAAGCAGGAAGACCTTATGCAGGCGTATTTGAAAGAACAGGACACGTACAATAACAGGTTAGTGTTGCCCTTTTGAAACAAATATTTCTTAAGGACTGCTCCAATGTCATATATTGTGCACCTTAATTAGGAGTTTTAAAGAGAAGTGCAATGTAATTTTTTTTCTTTTAACCTGCAGGCTGTTGATGGGAGATGATCGTGTTAAAAATGGACTAAATTTTATGTACGAAGCTCCTCCTGGAGCATCCAAAGGTAAATTATCTCTTGCTCAGAGCAGCTCTTCAAAATGTTATCACTGCATTTCAACTTCTTCTTAAGGTGAAGACTTTGAGGGTTTAATATTTGTTTTTCTTTCTTTAATTCTCCAAAATGTGCTTCTGACCTGAAGAGGAGAAGAAAGAGGTAACTTAAATACAATTTAATTAAAATTAAGGCTTCAACTTTATATGTTTCTCAAAAAGAGAGTAAATCATTGTTTTTGTATTTTAGTAAATACCCATGTTTTGATAGATCTCTTATCTCAATGTTCTTATCACTTACAAATAAGTATTATAAACATGGTGTCACATTTTTGAACAGGATGTAGTTTAAAACAATCCCATATCCTCTGGAATTATAATTGTCTTCTTTGCAGTCTTAGAAAATTCTAATGTCTTGCAGAATAAAATGTGATTTTATAGATTAGATTGTAAAATCATCTGAGTAGTAGCAGCCAGTGAAGAAAAATTAATACTGAAAGAGTTTGCTTCCTAGGAAGGAGAAGAGGAGTGCAAATTTGAATGGCAGAAGTTGGCTCCTCGAGAGAAGTAAGTGGTGGTTTGTAACATTTGTAGTCAGAATTTCAATCTGTTGTTTTCATCTTGTCTTATTTTTTATCTCGTAGGTATGCGAAAGATGACATGAATATTAGAGATCAGCCATTTGGTATCCAGGTAAGAGATGATTTTTATTTTAAGCAGATTTTCTCATGTCAGAATTAGCAAAAAACTTCTGTCATCAGCGAACCGATAGTGTCGCAACAGAGGTTTGCCAAACACAGCCCACCCAAACATGTGCACACTAAAAGTCCAAGGCCTTGCATCACTGTCTCACTGTGTTTACATCGCTGTCTCCTGACATGTTTACACATTAGACTCACGGAGAGCTTAAACTGAAGTCATACCAGCTGCATTTCCTTTAGAAATGTGCGCAAAATGTATTTGATATTTTGATCATGTTGAAAAAAACACAATTTCGCAATTGCGTTTTTTTCCCCCCCAGTAATTAGGAAATGCCATTAAAATCACACATAAAAAGCCAGATAATAAGTTCCTTCTTTAACGAGCATGGACACACTGACACATGATTCCCACTTGAACAAACAACATGCAAAACCACTTTATAGCATTCAGCAGTTAAATGTAACAAACATTGACTTTAAAAGAAAAAAATGTGCCTTGGGTTCCTTGATAGAGAGAAAAGTTTTATTTCTTATGAGACAGATTAACTGTCTCATAAGAAACTGTCACGACACGGTGACAGCTTTAACAAATATGGAGAAAACATACTTTTTATTAAAGTTTTACACTTCAGCTTGACTAAAGTAAAACTACATAGCATTTTTTGAGAAGTCTGGATTGCTTCATGTATATTTTACATGTTGCCTATGACTGTTGCTGGTGGGGAGAGACATTTCAGTAATCTAAAACTAAAAGAAAAAATTTAAGCAACCTACTTGCATACATTATGCAGACTGTTGAATGTTAAATTCATGAGCAGTAAATATTGTGCTAGTATCAGTATTGGACCAAAGAAAGCAAGTTGCAAGCCTTTAAAATTGTGATTCTTTTTATGGATCAAATAGACTCAAAAAATTGTAACAGCAGCTGCGCAGGGGGGGCCCAATCTAAATTTTTGTCAGGGGGCCCAAGACTCCTGGCGGCGCCCCTGCATATGCATAATCAGTGTTTGCCTCAAAGTCATGGAAACATCCTAAGAACGTATTCTAAGGAAACCACTCTAAAGATTGAGTTTGGTCTTTCTTTTCCTTTGTCCATTTACATTTGAATCCGATTGAGCATTTAAATGCAACATTTCCTTTCATAAAGTTACCCTGGAGACGCAGAGTGTTGAAACAACGCTGAGAGCAAATTTGTTTTTTTGGTGACGCACTGGTTAACAGGGCAGAGATTGGATTTAGTCAGTTTTCAATTGATTGCTTCTGATTCATGGTCAACATGTCTAATACACAAAAACAAAACATTAAATGCCTCAGAACTCTCCCCAGTCAAAAAACAACGCTTAGTTTTATGCATTTTCTGACTTTAGTAAATAATGTAGACTTATGCTTCAATGTATAAGTCCATGAATTCTTTCATTGTGGGTTGGATTAAAAGGTGCTACGCTTCATTAGGGAATCTGCAGCATGTTTTTTTTGTTTAATATTTTATAGTTCTACAAAAAAAAAAATAGAATCAGTTAAAGCTGTAATCTGGAAATCAGTATTGGACTGGGAAAACCTGGTTGTGCATCTCTGCTTGTATTATTGGAAAGAGTTAAGTAATTTTGACAAACCCTCTGGTTTTAAGAGCATAACTTGAAACAACTATTGAGCTTGTTCTTGTTTTTAGAGTACATTATCTAAATCTTCAGTATTCAGATAGTTATATTAAACTTCAGCGTTTTCTTTTTGTGCTATAATTAGAAACTAATTGTATGTACATAATTCTGGCTGTAAGATTTTGTCTGTATTTTGATTCAAATTTAGACATTTTTCATATAAATTGCAAAGGTTTGTCTTGTGCAGTGTCTTGAAATTATGTTTGTTGCTATGTAAATAAAATAAATAGGATTGCTCTGTTTCTCAAGGTGCGCAACGTGAGATGCATCAAGTGTCACAAGTGGGGCCATGTAAACACGGACAGAGAGTGCCCGCTGTTCGGACTGTCAGGGATCAACGCTAGCTCGGTGGCCACAGACGAAACAGCAGGTAATACAGTTTTAAATATCCTCCTACAGTATTGTTGTCATTTTTGTCATAATTCAGCCCAGTGCAAGCTTTATTTGGACATCAAACAAGTACAGGCTGGTAGGTTTGAGTTTATGTTGCCGTGCAGGTGAGTTATGAATGATGAAACATGATTTCTGCTGTCATATTTCTGCAGCATGCCTTGTGTTGGTGAGATTGAGAAGCCTGCCCATGGCCTAGCTCTTTCTTTCTGCAGGAGCTTTTATCTGTCTGGCTTCTTGCTGCACTTTCTTCCTCAGCTTCAGTTCCAGCTTCCCTGCCTTGAGCTGATTCTGAGTTCTGCAATCAGCAAATTGAGTTGTAAAGTAATAATGTTTACCCTGGGAGAGTCCAGTCAGTGGGGCTGATGGTGGAGTGCCGTAATGGTCCCCCTCCTGTGCCAGGAGAAAAAAATGTAATTATTGTGTATTCTGATTCCCTTAACTGCTGCTTTGGCAGAGAATGATATTGTATGATTTGCTCAGCCGGAAGTGGAGTGAGTTGATTTGATGTCCCATTTTGTTAACAAAGCCGCCTCTGAAATTCCCACTGTGGAGATAGCGGACTGTATGCGTTCCCACATCAATGGGACTCTGAGGCTGTGATTTGTGCCAACAGGCCCGTCGATGCACCCCTCCGAGTTAATGGCTGAGATGCGGAACAGTGGCTTTGCCCTGAAGAAATGTGTCCTTGATAGGAGTTCTACTGTTTGTGATCCAGCACAGGTAATTGTCTCACTGTCATGTTGGTGTGCACAAGACAAAATACAAACACACGCATATATACAGATCTGGAAGAAAAAAAACTTAAGAGACCACTGCAAAATTATCAGTTTCTCTGATTTTACTTTTTATAGGTATATGTTTGAGCAAAGTGAACATTGTTCTTTTATACTATGAACTACTGACATGTCTCAGAAATTCAGTATTTATTTGCAGAAAATGAGAAATGGTCAAAATAACAAAAACGATGCAGTGCTTTCAGACCTCAAATAATGCAGAGAAAACAATTTTGCATTCAATTAGAAACGGCAATCCTAATGTTTTAACTCAGGAAGAGTTTGGAAATCAATATTTGGAGGAATAACCATGTGATTTTCAATGGGGTTCAGTGGCAGATGGGAAAGAACACAGCAGATGGGTCAGGGAGGAAGATGTGAAGAAGTTTAAAGCGTAGTTTTAGTTTAAAACAATTGCAGAGTACTGCTCAGCTGTCAACCAGTCGTTACGGTTGACAACAGTAACGACCGGTTTTCATCTTGAACTGATCGGCCGGGTGAAAAGAGCGTTAATCAAAGAGGCAGGCTAGAAGTTGATGCTAACACTGGAGGAGCTGCGTGGATCCACAGCTCAGGTGGGAACTGGGTGCCTCTTAGTGACCAGAAAACAGAACATTCATTCTTAAAATAAAACCATAAGTGATACTGTCTCTGCATTGTCACAAGCCATGTGGAGAGCAGTCTTGTATATACACCTAGTAGGAAGATATCTCAATAGCTGAGTGGACATTTTTTCTCCACTTAACAATTGTTCACTTAGCGTGTGTTGCTCTTACATCTAAAATACCTACAAACGCATGAAAGTTTGTGGTTTTATTATAAAGTGCAAGATCTCATGATGCCTTCACACGCTGGTTGTTATTAGTCTCAAATAAAACTGATAAAATATGTATTTTTAAAAAATGATTTAGTCCCTACATAAAATTTTATATACATCTGAATGTGCAAACTAATATTTTCACTGCAGCAATAATTTAAATGTTTATGCTTTATAAGGAATATGTTGCCAGTGACGAAGAAGATGATCCAGAGGTGGAATTTCTGAAATCATTATCGACCAAGCAGAAGCAGAAACTGCTCAGGTAACAACAAATTCAACGTTTTCTTTTTTTTCTCTTTTTCTTTTTATTTTGCTAACCTCTTCATTTTAAAGATATCTGAGAAAGTATATCAGAAACTCTCATTGATAAAATACACAATCACGTTTTTGCATCACAAAAAAATCCAATCATTAATAGGTTTGTGTAATAAAGGTGTATTAAATCCTATTGGGGTTTTTTTGTAAATAGATTCTGACTTTTTTGTGTTTTTCCATCTACTGTAAACATTTAGCAAACGTTAAGGTTATTCATTAAAAGTAGAAAATTTAAAATGAATGTTCTTTGGGGGTTTTTCCCCCCCGCATTTTACAGAAAACTTGACCGGTTGGATAAAAAGAAGGACAAGAAGAAGAAGAGCAAAACACAAAAGAAGAAAAGCAAAAGAAAGCACAAGAAAAAGCAGGATAGCAGCGACAGCTCGAGCGACTCCTCCAACAGCAGCAGCAGTGATAGGGACTCTGATTCAGACGGCCACGGCAAGTCCAAGGGCCGTAAGAAGAAGAACAAGAAAGAAGATTCCCGTCGGGATAACAGCTCAGAGAGCGAGCGAAGAGTCAAGAGTCAGAAAAAGGCCTCCTCTCGCAGAAGCAGGTCACAGAGCCCCCACGCTGGACAGAGGAGGGCTAAAGAGGACTCTGGAGATTATAGACAAAGAAGGACAGAAAGGGGAAGGAGCAGGAGTCGCAATCGCAGCCCCGAGAACAAGATCAAGCTGGAGGGAGGTCAAGAGAGAAGGAGGCACAACAGCAGGGACAGGCAGGAAGTCAGCAGCTCTACGGCTGGATTGGACAGAAGTAGAAGCCGCGAGAGAGGCAGGGAGGACCGGGATAAAGACAGACGTCACAGTGGAGACGGTGAGAGGAGCAAAAGAAGCACAGACGGAAACAAAGGCAGAACAGCTGATAGGAGGAGCAGAAGCAGAGAGAGGAGAGAAGAAAGAGAAGTTCGGAGAAGAACTAGGAGCAGGAGTAGGGATAGGAGAGAGAGAAGCAGGGAGAGGATAAAAAGAAAATATTAACTTTTTTTTTATCTAAAATTTTCTCTTTATACTTTTAATGCAAGGAAATGCAGGCATGTTTTTGTGTTGTTTTACATGATTGATAAGATTTGGAAATCCTGTAGGATCTTGGTTGGAATTTTTGGTGCACAAACTGCGCGTTAGTCTAGTTTATCTCCACTAGGGGGAAGCAGTGAACAGAAAATGTCAACAAGCGCCTCGGTGCGCTCTCAGCCGTGATTTTATTAGAGATGCATAAACTGTTATTGGAAACAATTTTGTTCGTAGAATTGAATTTAATATTTATCAACAGTCTTCATGAAAAACAACTTTATGTGATTTATTCTCCATCTGTGATCGTTTTTTTTCTTTAACTCCACAATGCAGCAAAGAAGCCTATTAATTCCTTTCAAATAAATACTATACATTTAATGTGGAATGATTCTTATTGTTCTTTTATTTGCGTACAAAAGTATGTGTGTGGGTATATATATATATATATATATATATATATATACAGAAAAGATTGATAAAAATAGCAAAACAATGTAATATTATTTAATGTAGAAAATTTTATATATATATATATTAAAAAGTCTTTAGCTACTGAATAGAGGTGAAATTAATCCATGTGACGCTTCTTTGTGTTTAAAATTAAATGGACCAATTATGTTTCCTCTCAAACCAAAAGTAAAATTTAGCATAAAAAAATACATCAAGTAAACCGCTTGTTTAATACATTTTCTGCAGGTCACAAAGTAATTTTATACTGACACTGTGCAATTTTTTTTGCTCCATTTTTTAAATATGTTAAATAATCGAGCTACTAAAAAATGTTTTTGTGTCAATTGTAAAATAATTTTGATATTTGGCTAAGTCGGCCAATTGAATCAATAAAATCAGACAGTTTTCTTTTGTCTTTTATGTGTTTTTGCTAAGAACAAATTGAATACCTAATGTCATAGTTTTACAATCCGGTTCCTTTTTTTAAAAAACGCAGTTGCACAAAAGGAAATGAAAATAATTTCCCTCCCTATTGCCTTCTGCTCAATTTAACATCCTACTTATGGGGGGTAAAAATGGAGGCTTGTCTGGGTGAGATGCTCTTCCATGATGTATTCCCAGTCCTGGATTCATGCTGTAATTATTCCCCGTCTCTCTCCCTCTCTCTCTCTTTCTTTGGGAGTCGGACGCTGCACTGGGTAAGCACAAAGAAGTCAGAGAGCATCCTTGAACCTTTTCAGTGCGGGGCCACTGATATTCAAATAACACACAGGGACCATTTGACTGCGGCGCGCAGAAAGCATTTAAAATTCAACATTTGCATTTGACTTTTTGCCCCCTTCTTTCCCTCGCCAGTAAACGAAATAACGCTCTTTCCGTTATATCCATGTTTTCCTGCGAAAAAAAAAAGGTGTCCATAATTTTTTTTTTTTTAGCAATATTTGCTATGCAAATTAAAGCAGTTAATTTGGACAATTAGAATAAAAATCCGGGGACTTTTGTCAGCGGAGCCCCCGATAAAGTGAAAGTGAACAATAGATGTCTCGGAGATTAATTAGATATTTGATAAGACACGAATCCCCAAACCGCAAATACAAGACGCATGGGGCTGCGAGATGCTCCAAGTCATAATTAATACCATTTAACAAGATTTTCATTTGGGCATGAAATGTCTTTTCCGGGGCATTAAACATTAATTTATTCCATAGGGGAAACCATGGAAGCAAAAAAAAAAGTATTTTAGGGGTTAAATTTAGAAAATATATATAAAATAATTTTCTACATTAAATCCTGACAAATAAATATAAACTCTACATCACACGGCATGTTTTAAACATGTTTTAATTACGATAAATGAAGGTTTTATACGTGTGACTTTATACAGGTAAACATTTATATATAGATAATTATTTTTTTAGCAAAGAAATAATAAACAAAAATGATTAACAGAAGTTTTGAAAAGCTGTGTTACATACATATCCACAAAAGTGCGTCGAAAAGCAAAACTCCCTGATTTCCAGGATACCAACACGAAGAAAACAATCAGAGCCTATAACATTTACATGAAAAATAACACACTTGATTTTTTTTTTTTTTTTGTTTTTTTTTAAGTCGTCAATATACAACACTGTCCAAGCAAAGTTCAACAGGGTTTGGCGCAGCATTTTCTCAACATCCTTTTCATTCCCCCCCTCCCCCCAAATATTCCTAGAGTAAATTAAAGTTTTCTTTAGGATGAATTTACGAATGACATACTCATCACGCCAGAGAAGAATATATATATATATTTTTTTAAAATTTTGCAGTTGCTTTTGGAAATATTTCCCCCCATTTTTTTTTTTTTTTAAAGTCTGTGAAATTGGACCCGTTTTCATTGTGCAGTTTATTCAATAAGCTGCTGTCTGTTGTTTGTTTTTGGAGAGTTAAACCTCACGGTTCGTCATGAGGAGACGGGTCCTTAACTGTAATTCTGGGGTTCACCCCCTCTAAAATAAGTTCTGGGGATTCGGACCTCGGGGTCTCCAGGTTGCTGGTGTCGGTGTCACTGTCGCTGCCCTTTTTGCCCCCTCCGCCCGCCGTGTGCGTTTTGATGTGCTTGCTCAAATGGTCACTGCGCATGAAGCGCTTGTTGCACACCGGACAGGCGAACCGTTTTTCGCCGGTGTGGGTGCGCAGGTGTCTCTGAAGCTCGTCGGACCGAGTGAACCTTTTGCCGCAGAAAAGCCAGTTGCACACAAAAGGCCGCTCGCCGGTGTGCCACCTCAAGTGCGCCTTCAGGTGGGATGTTTTCCCATAGACTTTACCGCAGCCCGGGATGTGGCAGCTGTGCAGTCCCTTCCTCCGTAGGCTGGCCCCGGCGGGCCCCAGCCGCTCGGCCTCCTGGCAGTTCGGACAGTCACACGTCGCTCTGCCGGAGTACCGCCTGGAGGACCGTGATGAGCTACTTATTCCTGAAGTGCCGCCTGAAATCATGGCGTTGGCGGCGGAAGCGTCCGTGTAAGTGGGAATGACTGTCTTGAAGCCGTCCTGCGTTAACAGGTGCTGACTGGTGGACAGCAGGTGAGACGCGGACGGGCTGATCCCGGTGGAGCTGAACGCCGAGTGCGTCAGCGAGGAGAAGTCCGGGTTGTAGCCGCTGAGCTGTGAGTGGATGGCCTGGGGCGTCCCGGAGTGCAGCGAGGTCTGGAGTGTGCCGGCGGGGTTCTGCACGTCCAGCCACGACCCGGGGTTGCTATGGACGTCCCACCACGAGGATGCGCCGTTGGCGACGTCGCCGGAGATGGTGGAGTGAAAGCCGGACTTGTACCACGACTCGTATGGGTGCGCCATCCCCACCCGCGGGTACAGGGTCTCCGCCGACGTGTGCACTTTGGAGATGAAGGCGGACTGGCCGGAGTCCTGCGTCGTGACGCCGGCAGAGTTGGAGAACAGACCGCTGTATTCGGTGGAAAACGCGGAGGAAGTCGGCGAGGTGGAGGCTAAGCAGAAGGCGCTGTTGCCCGCGCCGCTGGTCGGCGTCAGTCCATTTGAGGCTCGGCTCGTCGCCACCGTGAAACCGGGCAGGCTGGATCCCAGGTTGCAGCTGGAGGAGGACCTTTTCCACGGGTGAAATCCGCCTTTGGAAAAAGCACTGGAGTCTGGCAAAGTTGTCAGAGGACTGGTGTTGCCGATTTTGTTGCAGGTTGCAGCCAGCATTGCGAGGGGTGTAGTTCCAAACCGTGGCTCTTCCTGAGGGCACACAGAACAAAGTTTCTCTTTAAAAACAAGCAGCAGCAAATACTGTGAGAAGCTAAATATGGAGTATTTATGAAGTAATTATATTTCCAAGACATGCCACTGATAATTTATTTGACACAGAAATATATGTTCTAGTCATCTGAGCACAGATCAGTTTTAATAGGTTTTCCAAACACAAGTAAAATATCAAAACCGCCACACACTTTTCATACTGATGGTTGCGAAAATTTAATTATAAGAATCCTCAGAAAATGGTCAAATAAAAGGTTGATAAATCTGCAATCTGTCCAAGTTTGCTTTAAAGTTATAAGTGCTACAATGTGGACACTTTTCTTCTTTTACAAACTTTTAATTTGTGATTCTCTACAAAAAAAAAAAAAAACTGAAACCAAGCAAGAAAATATTTACAAGTGACAACAAACGCAAACATGCAAAAAAATAAATAAAATAATAAAATAAATAACAACAACAAAGTTTCTCAGTTTTTCCGAAAGAAAATAACTTTTTTAGGCGGCTGAAGTCAGACTCACCCCGAGTATAGACGTAGCCATATCCGGGCTCTGTGCAGCGCCGAGAGTGTCCGCGGTGTCGAGGCTGTATGACTCCAATGTGATTGAGATTTCACCGCGTTGTGACTCGGGTCACACGGGTTTGTTTCTCTCTCTTGGCTCGCAGCTACCCCGACACTACCTAGTTGTAGCGAGCGTGTTCTTTGAAGTACAGCTGGAGAGGACGGGCAGCCAATCTCGTGGCCGCATTCTTGGTCGGGGGTTCGTTGTCAGCCAATGAGAAGCACGACCGCAGAGAGAAACACCAAAAACCCCGCCGTCAATCATGTGCCGTGCAGCCTCTTGCCTCAGACTGTCACCCAAAGGCGCGATTTGATCTAATTTTTTTTAAAATGCACGCAGTTTATTTTTACGCATTCTCACACGAAGGGCGCAATGTTCCGTCTCTTTTTGATGGCAGAATAGAGTTCGCGCCTCACATCTCCAGGAGGTAAGCGTTTCGCTCATTTTATTAAAAGCATTTGGCGGCAGTGCTCTTAGCTTCCATCCTTATTTTCGATATTCAGATCATGGGCAACACAGCATTTAAAATTTGTTTTGGTTTAACTTGGAGATTACCCAAACAGGCTGGTTGCTGCCAGTGATATGTGTCATGCATGCCATGCTGCTGGTTGGGGGGGGGGGGGGGGAAACAAACAAAACAAAAAAGATTTTTTTTTTTTTTTTTTTGTGAAAAGAAAGGGGGGAGAAATTTTATGGGGGGGGGGGGGGGGGGGTTGGGGGGGGGCGGGGGGGGGGGGGGGGGGGGGG
>CAEGAG010081713.1:0-13896 GCA_903067065.1 Brachyrhaphis terrabensis | reverse complement strand
GAGCTGGATTGTTCTCTTGTTCTTGTATTGTATTTGTTTATTTGTCAAAAACATTGAAAACCAATAAATATAATTATAAAAAATAAATAAAAAAAATCATCATCACTAAGCTTTAAACACTAACCATTTAACCTTTGAACTGAACGTCTATTTTTGTAGAAGTCACAACAAACACCATGCTAGGGTCACAGTCTGCGAGAATAACCTTCCGTCTGTGATGTAGAGGGATGTGACGATTTGGCCATAAGCATGGGTTGCCAGGGAGATCATCTGAAGAGATAATAATGCAGCGGGAAATTCTATGAACTAAGATTCAATTGAAGTGTTTGGGTTTTTCCATTTCAACATAATTTTAATGTCCTGCATTTACACAAATAAGATGGTTAGAAGTCATCTAGGTTAGGCAAGAAACTGAGTGATCATAAGACATCCACATAACCCCACTTTTATAAAAAATCCAAACTATCCCATTAAGCACAAAGCAATGGGATAAAATTGTCATTTCAACTGACAATTAAAGATTTCCTTGAAAAGCCCATTAAGGCTCACAGGGTGAATAGTCTGACAGAAGGGTATTCCAGAGCCAAAGTCCAGACTATGGGCCCCAAGTGGAGACCGTATGCAGCCTCAGACTCAGTTAGTTCTCTCATTTTGACACTGTGAACTTCACTACGAACAGTTAATACAACCAGAGAGACGTTTAGACCAAAGCACACACCAGCAGGATCTTCCTCTCCTCCTCACTGTGGTCAAGCTTGGTACCGGCCATGGCCCGGCTGGTGGGCGGACTGACCGAGCTGTCGTAGGCCGGAACCAGGGTGGATCCAGACCGGTCCAGTGATAGGTTGGTCACACTGGCCGACCTGAGAACGACAAAATACCAGTTCACAAAAACACCAGCCACAGTTTGGTAAAAAGCAAACCTTATTGATCACTGGAACATCTGATGTCATTTCCTCTCTAAGAAATTGCTTTACTTTAAATTTTGAGCAATTGTTTAGTTTTTTTTTTTTTGGTCTCCCCTCTTGTCTGGGAGTTACTCTGAACTAGTTTTGCTCATTTATTTCCCTTTGAGCATCATTCTAAATAATCAAGGTTTGAACTTATCCTAATTGAAACGGTAAGAAATCTATTGACTTACGCGACACAAATAATTTATGCAATTTTAATTCAGAATGCACAGATTTATAAGGTAATAACTGAAAAACAGAAAGAAGCAGATATTGATACTGTAGTCTATGCAAGTGGATCACCAGCTAAGTTGCCAACAGCAGTATGAGTCCAACAACTGTAGAACATAATACAGTAAATCACACCTAGGCACTGCTGATACAGAATGTCTACTTAAATATCACAGCAATGTCCTGATAATAGCAATACTTCATCTCATGTTACTCTCTGCATGAACTAAGGTTGACTGCCCTCTACGGTTCTCAAAACAATTGATATCTTGATATAGTTGATATTAGAAAAAAATAATTATTCAAAGATGCTCATTTGGGTCAGAATCAATATAAAATGAACCAATCACATTTGGAGAAATTGAAGCGTTTCTTCTGGACAACAATAACGACACGACAGTCAGGAATTTCTGAAACAATATTCAAAGAAAGTCAAGGAGTCCAACCAGGTGGAATGACTATTTTCTGTTATTTTGGAACTTCTAAATTACATACTGCATTGTTTAGATCATCACTACACACTATATACACACACTATATGACAGAAGACAAACGGCTCGATTTAGTCAGGAAGTGTGAGGACTCGCACTTCCTGAAGTTGAGCTTGGTTGCAAAACACTGTTTTGCAACAGAGGATTGAGCTAAAGTTCAGAAAATGAGGACCAAATATAAAGAAACAAGTTTTCTTTTAGCAGAACTATCAACAAGCCAATGGAGCGAATGACTGACCTCTTCCTCGCTGGTGACTTCCCCACATCCTCCTGCAGGGTGGAGAGTCTGGAGGCGAGGCCGCTGCTCTGAGGCTCCTGATGAATCATGCTAATGACAGACAGTGTGGTTTATTCTCCCTTTGAACTGCTTTATTTACATCAAATTAGATTTATAAGCTGTACATCTGAGCAAAGAGGAAAGCTATAGGAGCTACAGAGCATCAGCCCTGAATGTTGAGGCAGATGTGGGGAAAAAAATGAAGAAAAACCAACAAGACTCACTTCTTTCTCATCCCAATAGGAGTTTTTCTATGTCAACAAGAAAGAGAGGGAAGTTAACAGGGAAAGTCGATAGAAAGCAAAACAGCAAGAGTAGAAAAGAGGGTCAAGGAGAGCATGCAGTACAGGTAGAATTAGAATGGAGTCCTTTTTAATTCTGTTACGTAAGGCACCAAAAGGTTAGCTACACAGCTCTGTGTTTTGTCATAATTCAAATGTTTTCTTTATGGTTGATTAAGGCTGACATGAACCCAGCTCTGTAACAGAATTATTCTCACCGCTAGTCTGAGACAGACACCTGCTAAACAATAAACAGCTGCATCTCAGTCCAAACAATGACCTAATTAAACTAGAATATTCTCCAAAACTTAATTTATTTCAATAACGTCATAGAAAAATTTAACATATATATATATTATGTACTGTAGATTGACACATTTCAAGTACTTTTTTAACATTAACTTTATAAACCTGGACATTTCTCAGAAAACTCGACAGTCTTACACCAGACCAATAAACATAGGAATGTTAACATAGGAATGTTATGGTTTTCCCTACAGGGAAAAACCATAAACCATAACCAAAACCATAACATTCCTATGTTATGGAATGTTATGATTTTGACTGTCAAGTCAACAGTCAAGACTGTTGACTTGACAGCATCCTCAAGGAGACAAGTCACAAAATGACATTTTTAAACCACGCTTGTTGTGCACTGTGTCCAAGAACTGTGTAATGCATTTTTATTGAAAGTTGAGTTGAAGGAAAAAGTGTTGTACAAAATGTTTTACAATCACCAAGAACAACTATAGGACTGGTGTTGGTCCAGGGTGTTAGCACACCTGTCTACCGGGACAACCACATTGTGCTTGATTGGTCAGCAAGCTCATCTGACCTAAACAAAGCAGAAAACCTAACAAGTACTGTAAAGAGGAAGATGAGAGACACCAGAACCAACCATGAAGGTTATTCAAGCCACTGAGCTGAGAGCATTTACATGTACATACTTCTCAGTAGGTTAACATGTCTGTATTAGTTTCTCTATTGATCTGATTCCACTAGATGGAAGCTACACCCATTAAAATCACAAGCAAAAACCCAAATTACTACATGTGCTATAAATCTGTATCATCGTTTCACTTTCTGCATTTAACTATGGAAATAAATTTACTTTTCAGTAATATTGTATTTTACTAAGAGAAATCCTTTAAGCATAGCCTGTCCAACACTAAATGAAGTGTGAAGCTCAAAGTTTAGACTGAGTGAGGAACTCATGAGGAGCTTTTATCAATGTCCAACTAGAACTCTGGAAATGTGTCAGGTTTTTCGTGCTTTCAGAGTGGGTTCACCTTTGCCAGGTCAGGTCTTCCTCGAGGAAGATGTTCCGGCTGGCTTTGCGTCCTCCCACAGGTGTCCGAGGCTCACTGGGCTCCAACACGCACACAGAGCAGGGAGAGTCCGACAAGACGTTCAGGTCCTCGCTGATGGAGCAGGAGTCTGCAGAGTGAGTGTAGCTTAGCGCTAGCTTCCGACAGTACGTGCAAGCCCGCAGGTCTCCTGCACCAGGAGAGGGGGAAAAAGTTCAAATTAAATAACCAAAGATGTGAGAAAAAGCACTAACAACAATATTACTTATTTTATTGATCTATAAAAGGTTAAATTGATCAAATCATGTTAGGCGACATGGATTAAAGACTAAGATCTTGCTCACCTGTGTAGCCCATGAACTTTCCAGGGATCTCCTGGTTACAGCAGCGGCTGCAGAAGATCTGGCCACACAGCCTGCAGTGGTGTCTGCGGCGGAAGGTGGTGAACTTCTCGTTGCAGTCGTAGCATTCCTTACACTGGCTGTCGGGCATCCAGTACTGTTTCAGATCGCTGTCCTGAAGGTGAACAATGACCAGGAAAAGGATGCTTCATTATCCTTTCAATATGAGGTGTGGCTTAGTATTCTGTCACATTAAAGACGATTTCTGCTTTTCCTCATCCGCTTAATCACAGTTAAGGGTAGGGTAAACCTAACCCTAACCTGTCTGTCATGTTACTGTGAAATATCATCTTTGCTGCACAGATATTGACCTTGGTCAGAGACAAGAGTTGTCTCTGACAAACTTCAGATACATTGGAAGACTGACCGCTACAGGAGATCCTTCCTGCCCACCACATCGACATCCACAATGACTCTTTGAAGATACTTTGATTACATGAGTTATGACTACATAAAATTTCTCTTGGGATAAATTAAATGCTTTTGAATTGAACTGCAATGTTTTTAACCATGTTTGTGGAAAGATTCATTCACCAACTCTGAAAGTTGAGGGAACATATTTTGCAATGGATAGTAGCATAACAACCACAACTTCCTTCTATAGATAAAGTTTTTTCTTATTTATGGAAGAAAGTTGCATGATGTGTTGAAGGATATATATATATATCCTTCAAGACATCACAAAGCAAAAGTGAGGTGAGGTAAAAAGGAAACCATGTTGGTGGACACCCTGAGTGTCAGCGGTTCTGTTGGGTTCGGTACCTGGCTCTTTCCCTCCATGATCTCCTTCAGCCTCTTCAGTGCGGTGCGAAGTTGTACAGCAGTGCGAGGGTCGTGACTGCTGAGAGATGTATCAGGCTTCCTGCTGCCATCTGGAATCAGGCAAGAAATTATTCAGAAATCGACACAAGTAAAATTAAATGCTTTCATATAAATAGGATTTTTGCTGTTGCATTGTCAACATTTTGAATATATTTAATCTGAAATCACAATGCAGTAAGTAATGAGCAAAAAAAAAAATTGACAATGTACTTTAACACCCAGTGATGAGCTTTCCTAAAAGTCGCAAAAGGAAACAAAATAAGGAAAGCCAGAGTTTACATAGACTGGATAAGCAGGTAGAGTCAAAATGTTAGCTTTAAAAATCATAACAATACAATTAGTTCCCAGGTTAAGAAAAAAAAACTTTAAGGCAAACCAAACACTAGTAGAAAGCTTTGTAGTAAGTGCAATGTCAGACACACTCCATGCACTCAAACACACACACCCCCCCACACACACACACACAGTCTAAAAGCATCTTAGTAAATCCACAAAGGGCAGAAAAGCCTCACCTGGCCAATCCACTGCAATTAAAAAAAACAACAAAACAAAACAAAAAACAAAGATATGAGACATTACAGCCTGGACCACCATCTTTCAATACTTTTCAAAATAACCATCATTCAGACAGACTGCTTTAGTTGCTCTCAATCTCATCCAGTGTGATGATGTCATTGGTCATCTCTGAACTGTTGTTGATATTTTCCTACTGCTGTGCTTCTGGCTCGGTCCCACAAACAGGCAACCGGCCAGCAGGGTCAGTTTCTAGGTGGGCCTCTCCAAGCTTCCAGGTCCATGACAGAGGATGCAAGTAGGACTCGCATGCACAGAAATATAACAGTCAACTTGTGTTTGACACAATGGAGCAGGAGCTGGAAAGTGTTGAAAGAGCCTTTGCAAAAGCAGTAGGAAGACTGCAAAAGCAATTTAGAGATGAAAAAGGAAATGGAAAGGAACGGAGAAATTAGAAACATGGCGCAAAAGGAAAAAAATATTTAAAATGTAAAGAGCAATGGTAATACAAGCACTATGCAACTTGTGTTTGTCATGTCATCAGCTCATCTACAAAGACATCACTTCAGTGTGTCAGTTCTGACAGGATAGAGAAAATATTTATGTAGGAAAAGGCTGGATTCTATGTCCTGCAAACACACACATCTCCAAATTGCACCCAGGTTTTTCCTGAGCTGGTAGCAGGGACACTGAAGGGAGTACATTCTTTCTTAGCCGTCTCAGAAAGAGTCAGAGCATCATACACCAATGATTATGATGTTAGTTTATACATCACTGAATGGCTAAGCACCAAAATACATTAAAACTCTGCTGTTGTTAAAACAAGCATTTTTTTTTTTTACCCCCCCAGGGGGCTTTTTGTGGCTCTAGTGTCCCTTATTAGACAGTAGGCTGACAGGAAGGGGGTAATGAGAGGGGGGAAGACATGCGGCAAATATCGTCGGGTCCGGGAGTCGAACCCGCGACGGCCGCGTCGAGGACTCAAGGCCTCCAAATGTGGGTCGCGCTAACCCCTATGCCACCACAGCACGCCCAAAAACAAGCATTTTGATGATGGCATCTGACAAAATGCTTATTGCTTGTTTCATAATTGATTGTTTAATGTTTTTGTGATGTAAAGCAGTCTGAACTGCCTTGGTGCTGAAATGTGCTATCCAAATAAATTGCCTTGCTTTTTCTCTTTCTGCCAAGCATCATCCTGAGTGTCCCAACCTTGAAGCACTCAGGATGATGCTTTCGCTCACAGAAAATGAAACAAGTTGTCATCTGACATTGGAGTTGGGGAAAGAATCGGCCAATTCAAGTCACCAGCCATCTTCTTGGTGCAAAATCAGAGATCAGAGTACTTATTAGTTACTAATCTGATCGACTTAAATGCTAGTTTCTGAGGCAGCCCAACACGACTCAAGGCTTTACAGCCTTGTTGTGTGACCAACCTTTTGGATTCTTCATGCATACTTCTGATGAGACACACCAAGGTTTCCTCATAGAGTGTGCTGACAGAAAGGGTGTAGAAGTGGAGCACAGCTTCACCAGATCCTATATGTGTACAGGGCCTGACTTAGATTTTCAGGTCAAAGTTCAGAACTCATGCCAAGTTGGAGCTCTTTAGCATTCATCAGTTTAGAGGTCAGAAATATTTGGACTTCTTATTTTCTCTGCCCCTATTTTGAAACTCTGATAAACATAGTCTCTATGTTTGGGACCAGAGCAAAATGTTCTTAGACTGTATTTTAGCATCAAGACGACATACTCTTTAGTTAAGATTAGAACCATTGTGTTCTGAGAGCAAACTGAAACATTTTAGTCACCGTCTTCCTGCTTACTGTCTAAACATCCGAGCTACATTAACCACAGACTAAAATAAATGTGTGTTAAATGTCAAACTGACTCTTCCTTCCCGTTTTTACCCGCCAACACTCATCTTTTTTTAAACTAATGATTTAAAAATTAGAAATGGTTTACCTGATCAAAACTGTGACTCTGAAGGTACATATTAAAACCTCAAACCAAACAAAAACCAGAAACCTGAACAACTAATATGTACATTCTCTATAAAAGAGTATATAGAGAATGAAAAAGAAATCTTCAATAAGGCAAATAAACATTCTTGGGACGCATCTATAAAGAAGGTCTGATCAAAGCTTTGAAGACTAAAGAAAGGCACAGTGTGGTTCTGATTAGCTCACCAATGCCAGGTCAGCAGAGTAAAGGCTAACAGCTTTAATGAACAGCTTAACCAATCAATAAAAGTGTCATAAACAAAATTTCAATCACATTTGTTGTTTTTCTTCCATTTATCATACAGGAAAGTGCAAAGTGTTTACAAACTTTGGCAAACTTTGACATTTTCTGATATGTCAGAAACCAAAGATGTGTGGGGTTAAGAAAAAGAACTCGCAAAATCTTTTCGAAAAAAATTTCTGCTGCAGGAGAAAAAAAACAAAAAAAAACTATTAAAAATAAGCTAATCTCTGATTTGTGTGTTTGTTTTACTAGAGACAGTAGAAGTGCGTCTGAGGATGTCAGGATGCTGCTTCCGGTGTGTCCTGGAGTTGTGGACAGAGTGGGAAGGACTGGAGGACAAACTCCGTCTCTCTGCCTGCCGCCGAGGAGGCGGCTCGTCCGGCTTCTCGGAAACTGTGACCGCAGGACGGCCTTCTTCTGCACACAGACAACACATACACACACAACTTCACATAAAAACAAGAAGACAGGCAGAGAAAAAGTGTTTTACCCTCCTTTACAGTCAAATGTTTGTGGACCAGGTGAGAGGAAGAATTTCCATCCGTTTGCATCCTGCAGGGTTCCTACGCTTTTAAAAACATTTCAGACTTTTCTAAACCTAGACTCCTGGAGTTCCAAGTCATTCTTTAAAATTTAAAAACAAACATTTTCTTTTAAACAAGAGATATTTCAGGTTTCAAATACCAATCTGCAAAACTGATGGATGGAGAATTGCAAATTTGTGGAAATTTATTTATATATTTATTCATAATTGTGAAATTGTTGCAAATTTTCGGGAAAAAAAACCATCAAGTTTCAGTGACTAGACTTCTATCTCCAGTTGGCAGTATTTCTTACACATGATGCACTGCTGCTAATTTAAAAAAACAATCATGAAATCCAGGAGAAACTGTATAATGGATGAAGCAAAGAAATTGTGTGTTAAGAACTACTTTGTTTTACCTGAGACTCCTCCCCTTTCTCTCCCTCAGTGACTGACAGTCATCCATGTTCTCATTTTAAAACATCAATGTGAAATTAAATATTAACAGCACTAAAACACAAAACTAAATATTAAAAAGAATAAGTCAGTTTGTCTTATTTTTTCCTTTTTAATTTTATTTTTTTGCACAAAAAACTAAATTGTAAAAGAGCAGTGGCAGGTCAAGGCCAATGTAGTTTGATTAACAAATAAATAAAACTGACAAAAACTAAATCTTGTCTACATGTTGCTGACTTGATGAAGTGTACTTCAGATGTTTTTTTGGGGGGGGTCTCTCTGAGCTTCCATGCCAAATCAAGCCAAATTTCTTTGTATATCACATTTTCAGCAACAAGGCAGTGTCAAGTGCTTTACATCATAAAAACATCATACAGTCACCGAATGTGAAACAATAAACATTACATTTTGTCAACCGCCATCATCAAAGGCAGCTCTAAGCAGGTGGGTTTTCAGCTTTGATTTCGAGAAACTCAAGCCTTTCAGCTGTTTTGCAGTTTTCTGAAAGTTTGGTCCAGATTTGGAGTGCATAGAAACTAAGCATGGTTCAGACCTCAGACTACAAACATAAGCCATGTGGTGTTCAGATCTCCCGGATTCAGATGCAAAGACACATCACGACTCACATGACATCCAGTGAGTCCGTTACAACACATGTAGAGTGAGGGAACATATTGAAAATTTAACAGAACATTTAAATCACTCAGATTTATTTCAACACGTTTAACAAATACAGCCCATCGTGTGGTTTAAAGGACAATGGTCTCAGATCCTTCAGTGACACTTAAAGGTCAAAGTGCATTTTCGAAGCTAAATTTAAACAAAAAATAATTAGGCTTTCAATCAATAGTGTAAATGTAAATTTAATTCAACTGTGCCAAAAAGAAGAAGCTTGCCCACCATATGTTTTCGCATATGGGCCTCAGCAGCAGCACTGAAAAACAGGAAACCTGGCAGTGACTTACTGAGAATGACAAGTGCATGACCAAAGGGTTTGCCAGTAACACAAACTCTTTTAACTCGTTTCCATGGTGAACAGTTGTTGTTAGAACTGTTCCCTTGTAGCAAGAAGGTTTCCAACTAACCAGCAACTCTGGTTTCCTCCAACAACCTAAATATATGCATGTTAACTGGCCTGCAATGGCACCGTAGGGGTGTGTGTGTGTGTGTGGGGGGGGGGTGCGTGCGTGTGAGCAAATGCGTGTGTGTGTTCTGTTCTGTAATTCCCTCTCTTCATCCATGACTGCATTAAGACTGAGCCAGAAAAGAAAACCTGCGTATGGAAATCACACTATGTTATTTACATAGACAGGGTATGTAAATCGCTTTACATACTGTGTGTATGTGTGTACTGTGTGTACCTATAGTGACATACACAGAGTAACACAGCTATTGCTGTGCACTGCCAGTCAGCTGGCTCAAATAATGCTACTTGTCAACAGGAAAAGAATTTGGCTGTTCAAAATATATCCATCACAAAAAACACCATCATAATGTTGGAACACATTATATATATACACAGGTTATCTACCTGAGCTTTCACACTCAAACAAGTTGTTATAATAAAATGTTTGATGTGCCATACATTCGTGAAAACTGCTCCAACATTTTTCTGTTTGTGAATTCCACTTAAGTCTATATATTTGAAGTATTAATATAAATGCTGTTGATAATGTTATTATAATTGAAAAAACATTTTATCTTAGCAACAGTAAGAATAAATGTTTCTTTTCTCTTTTCAACAAAACCATTTAGAATAAAGCTAATCATGCAACATTAAGTAACTTATTTTGTAAACATTTATGGAATTTCTTTTGAGGATAAATTCAAACAGTTGGATAGACTGAATATAAGCTGAAATATTAAAGCTTAGAGAGACGGTTGGTGGCATTATTTAATGTGTTCTCTTATATAAAGCTGCCTCTTTTCTAAATGTAGGTTAATTGCAATCAATATAATAATGGAAAATTTCCACAACATTATCGCAATCACATATTTTTCTGATTTCAGGCATCATGTTATAGATTTTTGTATAATTTAAAAAAAAAATGCAGTATGTTTCCCATATAGACCCCAGGTCCAGGGGTCAGCCTTACGACCCTCCACCATGGCTCTTAATAACTTTGGCTAAAAATGATGAAGAACTTCCCATAAGAAATGCAGATTTAGCCATTTTCAGTTTTTTTTTATTGATTTTCCACAACTAAATTACACTAATCTTACCAGTAGGATTTAGTAGATCTAATATTCTTGTCATTAGGTTGGAAACTATTTGGAGTTTTTTAGATGTTGTGATCCATTCATCAACTTTTTGCAAATGTTTTATGTTTTTCTCTCTTTTAAAACCCCACAATAGAAATAAAATGGTGATTCTGTCCAAAGGACAACAAATTTGCGATAGTAGATATTTATAAGCCGTCACTTTAAAAAAAAAAAAAAAAAAAAGGCCATGTAACAGCGCTGGCTCTAAACAAGTTGCAATACACTGGACTGAGGGAAACAATGGTAAAAGTTTCAGACCCCTGTTCAAGGCCTAGTCACAAGGTCATGATCCATGAGTCTTCACCTTACTGTGCATCCAGGTCAGTTCATACTCTCCTGCTGATGATGCTGAACAGCTGCACTGGCAGCAACAGCCTTCTGTAGAGCAGAGACATTCCAGGGTCTTGTGGACAAAACAGTTCAGTTTGCCCTTTTCCATCTAAGAGTTCAGATGTATCATTATTGAAGTGTGGCTATGTCTGCAGCCCCAGTGAAACTCCCTAGCAGGCATGTTTCTACAGTTCATTGCACAGATTGAGCACTTTGCCTTTTAGCTCCAAATCGACTGTATACTGTATATTTGCTAAAGTTAACAGAGCCGCAAAGCGAATCCAAAAACACTTTCTGAGCTTCGGCTTTGGGGCCAAACCCTACCTTTATTGCTGAAACGAAACAGGTTGACGAATGAGCTGTAGGCGGAGCGGAGCGGAGGCTCATCCTGCTCCGGAGTCAGCGGTTTGAAGTGGGTCAGGTGTGAGGGGCTGGTGGGAGAGGAGGCAGACGGCTCGATGTTCCACTCGGTCGAGGAAGACGATGAGGATTTGTCATCTGCAGCCATGACGCTGCTACCCCGGCTACAGAGGAAACACAGGGGACACGGCTGTGAAGAAGTTCAAACTTTTGCTCTGCACTGCTAGGAAAGAACTGACTTTTTCCAACATACGTATATCAAGACATGGAAAATACTGAAATCAGATTCTGGATTTTAACAGAAGCAGAGGAAGCCAGAGCTATAATCAGAACATAGAAGTGTGTTAATTGCAAGAACAGTAACAGAAAACTTTAAAAACAAGAAGCATAAAAGCATTTGGTACTGCTCTTACCTGCGCAATCTGTGCAAAGGTTCAGCTGTTTATTTATTCTGCTATTTTTTCATATTTGAATAGGGCATTAACACCAGCAGGAGCTACAGACAGTAGCTCTGTCTCACTATTAAGAAGTAGTGAGACAGATTTAGATCTCCTGGCTTTGGCAGAACTGCTGAGTTTCAGCTTCACATGAATCACTGACAAAGTTCATCCCCTACAGGACACCCCTGCTGGGAGGAAATACTTCAGGACTGGTCTACAATTTGCTTCCAGATCACAGAAATATCTGGCAGTAATCCGAACAGAAAATGTTCCAGTTCAGCAGGAAATCACTTTGCTCTGTTTTGAAACCAGACAAAGGAATCTCAGAGATTTATTTTCTACTTCCTTAAAACAATTTCCCCAAAGAGAAACGAGTGAATTTTTCCAACTTTACAGTTTTCCATCCAGTTCGCCCTCACATCCCGTCACATGGATTAAAGGCTCCCCGTCCCCCTTCTGTTCCACAGATGATCTGAACTCGTGACAGGAACTGGTGGCCCTCTTCGGACGGCTGACATCGTTAACAGAGACTCTGATGCCTCTGCTCTGTGTGCTCGACTGAAACAAGAAGGAAAAGCGTGTCCTGGAGATCCTGCGGTGCTTACCTTCTGAAAAAGGCAACAGAGCTGGAGTTGGGAATGCATGCCATCTAGGATTATAATGAAGAGAAAGCCGATGTAAATGGCATCACACTCCGCTCACCTGATCATGTGATCAAAACCTTATAGCAAAGCCCCAGACCCGGAAAACAGCAAGCACCGCCCTGACTGCCCGTCGGTCTCTGTTAGAGTCACCGGGGGAGCTGACAGAGAACCCGCTCACACTCTGTGGTTTTTAACAGACACTAAAGCGACACTGGGCAGGTTCAGCTAGATTTGTTATGAGTAAATTAAAGTGTCAGTACATTTGTTACATAATGGGTTGCTTTTATTAACAACTTAAAGATAATGTTATGACTTAGAGGCTTATCATTCGCAGGAGAAGCAAAAAAAAAAGCTTATCAATCTAAGCTGAGGGTTAGCTAATGTTAGCAGCAGCTGATGCCTATCAGGCTGTATGTGGTTAGCTTCGAGTGCTAACTAGCCGGGAAGCTGCATCTGCGTTGGTCGGTGAAGAGTAAATGCGAAATGTAAAACAAGCAGGTTACCTATTAACTTTATGAAGCTGACATAACTGAGAGCAGAGGGGGACTCCAATTCCAGAAGTGGCTGCAGCTGTCAAACATTTGGAAGAAGAAGCCGACTCCCTTAAAACAACAAGCAGCAAGCCCAGACCTGACTAATCAAGCACCGAGCATCATCAGACGACACCCCGAGAACAGACAGCTTCAGCTGCATTCAGAGACATCAATTGACCCCTAAAACTGTGCACTACACATTTCACTCAAAAGAGTATTCAGTAATTTATCAGAAACATTACTAAAAATAAGAATTTAAACTAGAGTTGGCCAAATGAGGTTTAGACATTTTAAAGAAGAGTAGAATATCATGTTTATTTAGCAACAAATCATATGGTGGCGTCAGGGGTGAAAATAGTTTGAAATGTTTTACGTGTAACCCGATGGCACCCCCCCCCCTAGTGGACATCAGCGGTACTACCCTAAAGACTAGCACAACCTCATCATATTTTTGCACAAGTAAAAGTGAAATGTAGCCATCTAAATTATTCAAGTCAAATACTTATTTAGTTAAAAAGGCAATGCTCTTTATAACTTCTTATATAAAACCATTTTTCTCAGGATGTTTATCCGTACCTGTTTATGCAAACCATGACATATTTTTGCTCTGAAGCATTTATACTGGAGGTGGATTATGTTTTCTGTTTGCTTCACATATGAAGTAACATTCACTAGTGGTTCATTAGTTAGGAAGACAGTTCAGAAGTTACAAGTAAAAAAACAAACAAAAAAAACCAGAATGTAAGCCGTTGTGGATGTAGCAATACCAAGTGACTGCAACATCAGGAAAAAGGAGCATGAGAAACTAGAGAAATACCAGGGCCTAAG